>JBBPBX010000228.1:60545-103320 GCA_038048925.1 Garcialebias charrua
AAGCCTACCAATAGTACCATCTGAAGCTAACTGAACATTATTTTAGCGCTTTCAAGGCTGGTCAGTTCGCAGTGAAATGGCTGTGTGAGGCTGGTGAACATAAGGCAAGCCATGTTGTCATATAAATGGATATTATGGCAAGCCATGTTGCTATATATTTGGATCACGGCTGATTTGCTGACGCAATCAAAAGCCTGACACCGACCCAGCCCGCCCATCCAGCACATTACTGTACCATGGCCCGGCCCGGGTTAGAAATGACAGCTCTATGTATTACTTTGTACCATTAGCAAAATGTCTCATTAATTACTGATCAAATTTTAGTTAAACTTTCAAAACATAATCCTGGAGTTGAAATCTACAACCGTTGACGTTAACCCAATTCAAAGGGGACCACTACCTTCAAAGGGGACGACTACCGCAAAGCAAGGTTAGCAAAAATAATTGTGACAAGTGTGACAATTTTATAAACCTCACTGGTCTCTCTGTTAATTGTCTTGCTTATCTCTTCCATTTTGTTGTCCAGGTGTTTGTGATTGTCATGCTGTGTGTTCATGTACCTGTATATAAAGTCAGGGATTTCTTAATTGATAAAGCTCTGTATATGTTGTATAACACAATCATTGTTCCACATTTAACCTATGGGGCGGCCGTGGTGTAGTGGTAATGGCAGTCGTCCCCCGATCGGAAGGTTGGAGGTTCGAATCCCGCGCCCGCCCACCATGTGTTGTTGTGTCCCTGGGCAAGACACTTAACCCCAAGTTGCTCCCGGTAGGTCTGGATGGCGCCTTGCAAGGCAGGCTACCACTACCGGTGTATGAATGTGTGAATGAATGGGTGGATGGCTGGTATTGTAAAGCGCTTTGGGGCTCCTCACAGGGGGCTGGAAAGTGCTATTTAAATAAGCTCCATTTACCATATTGTATTGAGGTTTGGGGAAACGCGTGCAAAACAATTACAAAGCCTGTTTTTATTTTACAAAAGAGAGCTGTAAGAGTAATCACCAGAAAACATTTCAGTCACCCATCAAACACCTTGTTTCTTCAGCTAAATTTATTGAAATTCCAGGAATTGGTAGAATACAGGTGACCCCCTACCTACGACTCCATCGACCTACGGCCGCCCGGACCTACGAACGTATCATATTTAATAAAAATATGAAATTACTGTATTAATTTTTTTTTTTTTGTGTGTGTGTGTTTAAATGTTCTTAATTTCATGTGTACATCACTTTGTTGCAGCTGTGGTTGTTTTAAAGGCTTTATAAATAATAATTATGATAAAAATGATCATTTCTGATCATTTTTGTCATGATTGCGCAATCTTGCGCAGCAAGAAGAAGGTCTTCAGTTTACACGGTCACAAGTTAATGTAGAACACCGGACGCCATTTTAGGTTCAGTCACGGGGGCCTTTGAAGGTCTCCAGTTTAGACGGTCACAAGTTAATGTAGAACACCGGACGCCATTTTAGGTTAGCTGCCGGGAGCCGGCCTTTGAAGACTGGTGACCAGGATCGCCTCATATGGATTAATTACTAGCTGGAAACGTCTCTGTGAACTTTGTGGATGTCTCAGGCAGCCGCGGATTTATCGCCGATCGTGCCAGGCCGCCGCGCGAACACCTCCGGCCTGGCTAGCTCCAGAAGCTAACACGGGAGCTAACACGGGACGTAGCAGCGGCTTTGACCACCTCAAAGTAAGAAATTATATTTTTATTTAATTTATATTTTTATTACTGTACTGTATTAATTAATTACACTGTGTTAGGTGTGTTAGGATAGGCAAAGTATAGTACTTGGTACCACAAAAAAATATATATATACAGGACATCCCCGAGTGACGAGTGGACGGAAGGACTGACCTGCGAACAGATCGACCTGCGAACGGTTCTTAGGTCCCGAAGTCGTTCTTAAGTCGGGGGTTGGGTGTATAGTATTTTATCAGTTATGTATAGGGCTCATAATAACACATTACCTTTAAATATCCAAAGAAATTTTATAAAAAGTCAAAGTTATTACAATCTCAAAGGGACAGATATTCATCAAGCCACAATTCAGAACCAGCTTAAAGGGACGGTCTACCTCAATTCAGGGAGTTCGATTGTGGAATGTTCTGGAGAGTGATGTTAAAAATGCAAAATCAATGTATACATTTAAGAAAAAGGTCAAAAAGGACTTGCTCAAAAACTATATATGATGTAGCTTAGTGTGTTTGTGTATTACACTTATGTTGTACTTATGATGTAGCTTAGTGTGTTTGTGTATTACAGTTAGAAAAATTTAGTAGAGTTATTCATTTTATGATGTAGTTTGTGTATTAGAAAAATTAAGTAGAGTTATTCATTTTGTGATGTAGTTTGAAGGTTATCATTGGTTGAACAAACTGTGAAATAAGGGGCAGATATAATAAGATTTCATCTTCTTTCTGCTCCTTTCATTTTATCCTACTTGTATTCTTGTATCTGATGAAACTGTTTTGTATTGTTCTTTTAAAATGAATGAATAAACATCAAATCAAATCAAAAATAAGTCTGTATCTCTGTGTTTATCGTTGTCCTGGCATTGTCTCCTGTTGCCTCTGTCTCCTGAGTTCCTTGTGATTCCCTGAGTATGTAAGTTTGCTGCCCTGTCAGCTATTTTATGTTCTTAATTTCTGTGGCTGTCGCGGCCGCCATTTTGAACAGTGCTAATGGCGAACTACTTTTTTTAAATCCAGCAGATTTGACCATTTCGTGAAACTCTCAAGCTCAGAAGAACTTGTGCTATAACGTCAGCTATGAAATATATTTTTTCTCAGCAAAGAAATAATTGTTTTACCGTGTTTTGTTGTAAAATCCTGGCTTCTGTGGCCGTCGCGGACGCCATTTTGAAGAGTGCTAATGGCGAAACTTTTTAAATCCAGACGCGTCGCGTAGGCCGCTGAGAAACATCCACAAGTTCACCCTCCATGTTAAAAAGTCTTCGTCTGACTCTTCGAAAACAAGCAATAAGGCTGCAGAGTAACACACTGGCTGCTAACTGCTATAGAGAGAGCACACACCAAGAGACTGAGGGGGACGCTTTTTTGTCACGGACCACATCCGGCGCTGACAGGATATAGTCTGTTAGCAGTCGTCCGAGCTCGTAAATAAGTTTTTTCGTATTTACTGATAGATAATTAGTTATTAGCGGTACTGCATTTTAAATAAAAATAGCACAAATCCGCTTATGAATTATAAAAGTTAGGCAATCCGCTGTAAAGCTAACAAATTATTTAGGTCCGCCATAAGCGGATTAGCGCTTTAGCGCTCTCTAGCGGTCGGTGGCCCACCACTGGCGACCTATTTGATTATTCTTTGTTTCCACTGAAGTGACTTTTTTTTTTTTGAGTAACACCGAATCTGAGGTGTTGAACACGTCTGAGTATAGAATGGGGGTGTTCAAATCTTTCTAAGCAGGTTTTTATCAGCTATTACTACAGCATATGTTGAGAGATTTGGACAAAGTGCTCTTTTTTTCTCGCCCCTAAGTTATAATTTCACACAAACACATTTTGAAGATGAAAATTTGACCAATCCTTATATATTAACCATTTAGAGATTGGAAATAAAGTAGATGTTACTTGACAAGAAAAACAAAGGCAAATGGTTCAAAGGGTTAAACAAATCTTTGAGTCCACTAACTACTGATTTAGGGTGCATTCACACCAGCCCTGTTTGTCAGTTTTAATCGAACTCTAGTCCGTTTTGCCTAGAAAGTCCAGTTCATTTGGGAGGGTGTGAATGCGCAATCGAACTCTGATGCGAACAAAAAAGCGAACTCTGGTCCGCCTAAATAACTAGGTCTCGGTTCGGTTGAAGTGAACTCTGGTGCGAAATGCAAGTTGACTGGAGACCCCTTCAAATGCAGGTAGTGGACTACAGCGCAAGGCATTCTGGGTAAATGTAGCCAAAGCAAAAGTGCATTTCTCTTACCTCATACGGAGTCATCAGCCGCCTTGTCTTCTGCTCATGCTGAGTTCATTGTTGGAAAATGACAAAACAGAAATCCTAAAATCGCAAAAATTGGACGTCACTTCATTTTTGTTTTTATTTCCAGAAGAAGTGTCTTCAGAGGTTTTTGTGTTGTTTCCTTCAGTAGTTCTTGGTGCAGCGCCACCACAGGCGGGGGGGACAGGTTGGCTCGATTGACTCAGTGCAGTGTGAATGCGAACCGCACCGGCTGAAAATGTAAACAAATGTTCTGAATTTTGGTCCCCAATCAAACCGCCATCTAAATGAGCTGGTATGATTTGTCCTGGCAGATATTTAATAACTTTTTTTAAGTAACTTAAATGGCTAGTCATTTTATTTTCACTCATTAATTTGAGTTTGTTGATCCAAGGCTTGCATGAAAATCTGTTGTTTCACATCATATTTATCCAAAAAATATGTAAAAGTTCACAAAGTTGGAAAACGTGTCGTTCAACAAAGCAGTTGTTGAGCTCGAATGAGGATTGTGAAGTAGGAAATAATTCTATTTACTATTGAGAAATTATGCAAATGTCTTCAAATGCATGTTGGGCAATCACGACAAATTGTTTAAAGTTTTGATTGAAGCGAAGATTTCTGCTGCTGAAGGAATCCGAGATGTGCTTTTTTATAAAACGGCTAATCAGACGGAAAAAGTCGTTGTACAATCAGAGTAACACAATGTCTAATTAATCAAATAAGAAAGGAAACACACACACGTTGCACAGAAAAGTGGGCAACACAGATTCCTCTGAACCCTGTAGGTGTGGTCCACTCCTCCTGCGCTGGCGACTAGCACAGCCGATCATTGGTATTCACTTCTCGCTTCCTGTTCACCCCCACATTTTTTTCCCCTTCTTGACAGAGGACTGTGGTTTAAACGCCGTGGGGAGCGCTTCATCACGGCTAGATCTGATCCAATTAAATACAGATTTAATCAGCTGTGGTCGGCCAGTGAATACGCAATGTGAACAAGCCGATTTAACTGGCCCAGCAGCGTTGGAGCTGGTTTCCATCGCCAGGCTAGAAGACTGGCTTTGAGGGTGACGCACCTTGATCTTATCCGACCTGTCTGTAAAGTAGATCCGTGTATCTGCAGATGGGTTGGAGATCCATTTCATTAGATAAAGTGATTGAAACAGCTTCTAATTCTCCGCAGCGATGACCTTTAACCCACTGGTTTAGTGTTGCGAGACAGTAAGGCGGCTGTGGGGAATCCATGTGACGTCCTGCTGATGATAACGCTCATTTAATCACTGATTTATTGGCTGCATAATATTCGCAGCGAGCGGGAACAATCTTTTTTGCTCGGGCAGTTTGCCGCTGCCCGCACAGAAAGCACGATAAAATGGATTGTTGAAACATTTCGCTCTGCAGAGGAAGCAGTCCTGTGATATGAAGTAAAGCTCCCGAGTGCCCCATCAAAGTCCACGGTAACTGCTGTGTCACCTTCAGAGTTTCCAGGGAGGAACGTACAGGGGAGCTGCCGCAGAGCCTGCTAATGAGAAGTTATTGGAAAACGGGCTGCTTTTTAACATAGCTCCATGTCTGGGGTCATTTTAGTTATGACATGGGACTTAATTACAGATGAGTGTGTGTTTGTGTGTAACTGTGTCTAGCTGTGTTGCTGGGGAAAATGGCCTGTCTGGCTGTCACTCAGATGTGCATCAATAGCTTTCTTATGAGACAAAGCAAATTTACTGTTGTAATTAAATGTACCTGTGGTATTATTGTGTATATTCTTGCGTGGATGGATCCATTCATCCATGTCAAACTAACTTTACAGTGGTAGATCTTCTTCGTTTTATAACAACATGGTCAGATTTCTTTGAATTTACTTTTACATTGCTTAGTGACACAAAAAGCAATTTTATTGTATGAGCAAGTACTTTGTTTGGATTGTGTCAGTCAGTCTTATTGAATGAGTAAAAGCATTTAATCACAAGTATTAGGATTAAAATTTAATTCAATATCAGCTAAAACGGCAAAGGACTGGAAGGTGGATGGATGAACAAAGTGGTATGAGCTGTAGGTGTTGTGTCAAAAGCATGATGATGATGATGATGATGATGATGATGATGATATGATGATGATGATAATAATATTAATTATTATTAACAACAACAATAATAATAATAATAAAAACCTTTGACTGGAGAAGCACCATTAGGAAACAACTTGTGTCACTACCAAGTGCCAGTGTTATAAAAATAAGTCAAAGTCCACTTTATTGTCAGAACTGCAATATGTACAGGACATACACAGGATTGAAATTGCGTTTCTCTCAGTCCCTTGGTGCAACAGTAACCATTTAAACACTAAAACACTAAAACATTTAATAAACATAAGCATAAAATAGTAAAAGTGTAACACTGTCCTGAGTTTTTGCATAGTAGTATAAAAGTATGAAAATTTACACCAACACTAAAACACTAAACATTTAAAGGTACAGTATGCAGTTTCTGTAGAACTGCAGAACTTAGAAATATTTTCAACAGGCAAAGCATTCTGATCCCGCTCTGCCCCCTTGTGGTCTGTTAAATTTCAAATTCAAGCTCTGTTTTTATTGGCTGATTCAAATTCAAGCTCTGTTTTTATTGGCTGGTTACAAACTCTGTTTTTATTGGCTGGAAAATGGTGGGTCACCTTTTCTTTTTAGAAATGCTTATTTACCACCTGGAGAAGCAAGGGGACAATATATATTTTTTTTTTTTCAGAGATTACCTGGCTAACATCAGTCTGTCAGGAGGTAGTGACAGAGTGAAGAAATATGTTCATAAAAAAAGCTACATACTGCAGCTTTAATGAACATAAGCATAAAATGAAATAATAAAAGTGTAATACTGTCCTGAGTTTTTGCATAGTAGTATAAAAAGTATAAAAAGTATATCTATAAAATAAACTGAAGGTTCTAGCATTGACATTTGCAAAGAGTGGCAAAGCAGCATATGAGTTAATGTACACAGTATATGTATGAGGTAGTTGATGTTGGTATAGAGGCAAAGTGGCATATGCAGTAAGGCACATAAGGCACATTGGGCATCCTTAAATAAGGCTAGTCAGAGAATACTATACAGGTAGTCCCCGATTTACGAGCGAGTTCCGTTACAACGAGGCGCTCGTAAACCGGAAATCTCGTAATTTGGAACGGCCGCCACGTGTCTCGTAAGTCCGGAATTTCGCTCGTAAATTGGAACGGTTTTGCTAGCGCGACTACGAACACTCGTTTTTCATCGAAAAACTGCTTATGAGTGCATAAAAATGATCGGAAACGTGTGTCCACATGTTTAGCTAACGAACTGTGGTGAAAAAACACAGAAAAACTCAGTATTTTTTGCGTTTTTTCAAAAAATTCGCCAGCTCGTAAGTCCGGAACCTCGTAGATCAGAGCGCTCGTAAATCGGGGACTACCTGTATATGTATCAGCAGTAGTGTGGATATAAAAGTAGTGTAAATGTAAACAGTAGTAATAAATGTAAACAATGAATGTAAACAGTAGTATGACTATAGGCAGTAATGTAATACAAACATTAGTGCAAATATGAGAAGTAGTGCAAACTGAATGAGCACATGACCGAGAGTTTAGTGAATAACCCGTTTGATGACACAGAGTCCAGTGTTAAAATCTTTGTGTTGTGTGGTAATGTGTGAGAAAGTTTTTTGTGTTAAGGCAGTTCAAATGGGAGGGGAGGCAGAGCAGGCAGAGTGTTTAGCATTCTGACTGCCTGATGAACAGAGCTGTCTCTCAGTCTGCTGGTTCGAGCCTGGAGACTCCTCAGTCTCCTCCCTGATGGCAGCAGTCTGAAGCAGCTGTGTACAGGTAGTCCCCGATTTACGAGCGAGATCCGTTACAACGAGGCGCTCGTAAACCGGAAATCTCGTAATTTGGAACGGCCGCCACGCTTCTCGTAAGTCCGGAATTTCGCTCGTAAATTGGAACGGTTTTGCTAGCGCGACTACGAACACTCGTTTTTCATCGAAAAACTGCTTATGAGTGCATAAAAATGATCGGAAACGTGTGTCCACATGTTTAGCTAACGAACTGTGGTGAAAAAACACAGGAAAACTCAGTATTTTTTGCGTTTTTTCCAAAAATTCGCCAGCTCGTAAGTCCGGAACCTCGTAGATCAGAGCGCTCGTAAATCGGGGACTACCTGTAGTGGGTGTGTGGGATCACCTGCCATGCAGAGGGCTTTCCGAGTGAGGCGGTTGCTGTGTAAGTCCTGCAGTGAGGGGAAGGGGGTGCCGACGATCTTCTCAGCTGCTCTCACGATGCGCTGGAGGCTCTTGCGGCAGGATGCGGTACATGCACCAAACCACACAGTGATGCAGCTGGTCAGGACACTTTCTATAGGCCGGTGCAGAGCTCCGCGCTGGACCGAGTCCCGCACCACGCGCGCGCGCTGCGCGTGCGGGGTTCTCAGCAGAGCACAGCGTGAAGCAGCGTGTGCTCTGCTTTCTTCTCACGTTCTCTGTGAACAGCTGCATGCGGAGGGGATCAGTTCAGTCCCCCTCCGCGTGCAGCTGATTGGTCAGACACCGCGCTTCGCGTAGGCGCTCGTAAAATTGGAGCTTGGCGCGCACGCGTGAACGTTCAAAGGGCTTGTGCAACGGCGACCTCACGGCGCTCACACAGCGGGGCGCCGCGCTCGCTCAAGCGCGGAGCTATGCGCCGGCCTTAAGGCACCCCTGTAGAAGGTGCACATGATGGGGGTTGAAGCTCCAGCCCTTTTCAGCTTGCGGAGAAAGTAGAGACGCTGGTGAGCCTTCTTGGCCAGTGATGCAGTGTTCCTGCTCCAGGACAGGTCCTCTGAGACGTGCACTCCCAGGAACTTGGTGCTGTCCACTCTCTCCACTGCGGTGCTGTTGATGGTCAGAGGGGCATGTTGGGCATCCCTCTTCCTGAAGTCCACAACAATCTCCTTTGTCTTCTCCACGTTGAGAGTGAGATTGTTGTGTCCGCACCACAAGGCCAGGCGGCTCACCTCGTTCCTGTAGTCCGTCTCATCGTTGTTGCTGATGAGACCTACCACTGTTGTGTCGTCCGCAAACTTGATGAAGTGGTTGGAGCTGTATGATGGTGTGCAGTCGTGTGTTAGCAGGGTGAATAGAAGGGGGCTCAGCACACTACAGGTACTGGTAAATGGTTACATTAAATCTTCAAATTTTGTCATTTTAATTAGACTTTGAATATATAAAAATCACTGCCGTAATTTTGAGTAAGTCAGCCATGGTCATCTGTTATTTGGTACCAAGAACTGTTTGAAACGGCTGACTTTTAATGAGGGGGGAAAAGTTTATGGGAACAGCCAACTGACAGCTTGCAGCAACAGGTAGCCCCACTCTGTGCCACAACCGAAGAAAACCCCACACTGTCTCTGACATCTCATTAAAAGAAATTCAAACTAAAGTAACAATGCAACTGAAAATGTTAGCGATTTTGACTAAAACTTTTTAAAACCACAAAATACCTTGAATTTGGACTGAAGAAAACAGGACTGATGTTAAAATTGGCTGATATACCTGTTAACCCAGTAATTTAAAATTAGTTTAACCAAAGTCAAGAACCAATATAAGGAGGTTGAGAATTTTTTTCTACAAAGTATTTCAAAAACGAAGAAAAACGAAAAACGAAGCGCAGCCCACAAGACCCCTTATGATGAGAAAAATAAATGGAAACAATGTTCCCTCGCCCGGACGCGGGTCACCGGGGCCCCACTCTGGAGCCAGGCCCGGAGGAGGGGCACGTTGGCGAGCGCCTGGTGGCCGGGCTTTTACCCATGGAGCTCGGCCGGGCACAGCCCGAAGAGGAGACGTGGGTCCCCCTTCCCATGGGCTCACCACCTGTGAGAGGGGCCAAAGGGGTCGGGTGCATTGTGGAATGGGTGGTGGCCGAGGGCGGGGACCCTGGCGGTCTGATCCTCGGCTACAGAAGCTGGCCATTGGGACATGGAATGTCACCTCTCTGGTGGGGAAGGAGCCTGAGCTAGTGTGTGAGGTTGAGAGGTTCCGGCTAGAAATAGTCGGACTCACCTCAACGCATGGCTCTGGCTCTGGAACCAGTTTCCTTGAGAGGGGTTGGACACTCTTCCACTCTGGAGTTGCCCCTGGTGAGAGGCGCCGAGCAGGAGTGGGCATACTGGTTGCCCCCCATCTCGGTGCCTGTACGTTGGGGTTCACCCCGGTGAACGAGAGGGTAGCCTCCCTTCGCCTACGTGTGGGGGGACGGGCTCTGACTGTTGTTTGTGCCTATGCACCAAACGGCAGCGCAGATTACCCACCCTTTTTGGAGTCCTTGGAGGGGGTATTGGAGGGTGCGCCTCCTGGGGACTCCCTTGTTCTGCTGGGGGACTTCAACGCTCACGTGGGCAATGACAGTGAGACCTGGAGGGGTGTGGTTGGGAGGAACGGCCCCCCTGATCTGAACCCGAGCGGTGTTCTGTTGTTGGACTTCTGTGCTCGTCATGGATTGTCCATAACAAACACCATGTTCAGGCATAAGGGTGTCCATGTGTGCTCTTGGCACCAGGACACCTTAGGTCGCAGTTCGATGATCGACTTTGTTGTCGTCTCATCTGATCTGCGGCCGCATGTCCTGGACACTCGGGTGAAGAGAGGGGCGGAGCTGTCAACTGACCACTACCTGGTGGTGAGTTGGCTCCGATGGTGGGGGAGGATGCCGGTCAGACCTGGCAGACCCAAACGTATTGTGAGGGTCTGCTGGGAACGTCTGGCAGAGTCTCCCGTAAGACGGAGCTTTAACTCCCACCTCCGGGAGAGCTTTGAACACGTTCCGAGGGAGGCGGGGGACATTGAGCCCGAGTGGGCCATGTTCCGCGCCTCTATTGTCGAGGCAGCTTATCAGAGTTGTGGCCGCAAGGTTGTTGGTGCCTGTCGTGGTGGCAACCCTAGAACCCGGTGGTGGACACCGGCGGTGAGGGATGCTGTCAGGCTGAAAAAGGAGTCCTATTGGGCCTTTTTGGCCTGTGGGACCCCGGAAGCAGCAGATAGATACCGGCAGTCCAAGCGGCATGCGGCTCGGGTGGTTGCTGAGGCAAAAACTCGGGCGTGGGAGGAGTTCGGAGAGGCCATGGAGAATGACTTCCGTACGGCTTCGAGGCGATTCTGGTCCACCATCCGACGTCTCAGGGGGGGAAAGCGGTACGCGACCAACACCATTTATGGTGGGGATGGCGTGCTGTTGACCTCAACTCGGGATGTTGTGAGTCGGTGGGCGGAGTACTTCGAAGACCTCCTCAATCCTACTGGCACGTCTTCCACTGAGGAAGTGGAGCCTGGGGACTTTGGGTCGGGCTCTCCAATCTCTGGTGCTGAGGTCGCCGAGGTGGTTAAAAAGCTCCGCGGTGGCAAGGCTCCTGGGGTGGATGAGATTCGTCCTGAGTTCCTTAGGGCTCTGGATGTTGTGGGGTTGTGTTGGCTTACGCGACTCTGCAATATCGCGTGGACATCGGGGGCAGTTCCCTTGGATTGGCAGACTGGGGTGGTGGTTCCCCTATTCAAAAAGGGGGACCGTAGGGTGTGTTCCAACTATAGGGGGATCACACTCTTAAGCCTCCCTGGTAAGGTCTATTCAGGGGTTCTGGAGAGGAGGGTCCGTCGGATAGTCGAACCTCGGATTCAGGAGGAGCAGTGTGGTTTTCGTCCTGGTCGTGGAACACTAGACCAGCTCTACACCCTCAACAGGGTCCTGGAGGGTGCGTGGGAGTTTGCCCAACCAGTTTACATGTGCTTTGTGGACTTGGAAAAGGCATTCGACCGCGTCCCTCGGGGGCTTCTGTGGGGGGTACTCCGGGAGTATGGGGTACCGGGCCCTTTGATACGGGCTGTTGGGTCCCTGTACGACCGGTGTCAGAGCTTGGTCCGCATCGCTGGCAGTAAGTCAGGCTCGTTCCCTGTGAGAGTTGGACTCCGCCAAGGTTGCCCTTTGTCACCGATTCTGTTCATAACTTTTATGGACAGAATTTCTAGGCGCAGCCAAGGTGTTGAGAGGATCCGTTTTGGTGGCCTTAGAATCGCTTCTCTGTTTTTTGCAGATGATGTGGTCCTATTGGCTTCATCAGTTCGTGATCTACAGCTTTCGCTGGAGCGGTTTGCAGCTGAATGTGATGCAGCCGGGATGAGGATCAGTTCCTCCAAATCCGAGGCCATGGTCTTGAGCCGGAAAAGGGTAGCATGCCCTCTCCGGGTCGGGGAGGAGGTCCTGCCCCAAGTGGAGGAGTTTAAGTATCTCGGGATCTTGTTCACGAATGAGGGAAAACTGGAGCGTGAGATCGATAGGCGGATAGGTGCAGCGTCCGCAGTGAAGCGGGCGCTGTACCGGTCTGTCGTGGTGAAGAGAGAGCTGAGTCAAAAGGCAAAGCTCTCAATTTACCGATCGATCTACGTTCCCACCCTCATCTATGGTCATGAGCTCTGGGTTATGACCGAAAGAACGAGATCTCGGATACAAGCGGCTGAAATGAGTTTTCTCCGCAGGGTGTCTGGACTCTCCCTTAGAGATAGGGTGAGAAGCTCAGTCATCCGGGAGGGACTCGGAGTAGAGCCGCTGCTTCTCCACATCGAAAGGAGCCAGTTGAGGTGGCTCGGGCATCTGGTTAGGATGCCTCCTGGACGCCTCCCTGGTGAGGTGTTCCGGGCATGTCCCACCGGGAGGAGACCCAGAGGAAGACCCAGGACACGCTGGAGGGACTATGTTTCTCGGCTGGCCTGGGAACGCCTTGGGATTCCCCCAGAGGAGCTGCTCCAAGTGGCTGGGGAGAGGGAAGTCTGGGCCTCCCTACTTAGGCTGCTACCCCCGCGACCCGACCCCGGATAAGCGGAAGAAAATGGATGGATGGATGGATGGTATTTCAAAAACGCTTTTCTTTTGAAGGAAATCCATATATTGTGTGGAAAAATCAGCAGATGTTAATATGGGGTGTGGGGTGATTCAGCATGTGAGTGACTTAATGCAAACACAGTTTCTCGTTTTCTTGTTCTTTAATGTGTACATTGGGCTATCAAATTATTGCTGCATATTCTGAGTATCATCAAGATTTGGAGAAGTTTGCAACATTTTAATGAAACACCAAACGGTGCCTTCAGTTTATTGCATTGCTCAAGAAAAACATATCAGTCTCAGTGTTTTGCCAATGAAAGGTCTAAAGAGGTGTAATCTGTTAATTGCTTTGTGAAATATTCCCAGTTATAACTGTGAGTTTCAGCTACATGTGGTTCTCACTTTTTTCCTACTACTGTACTGTATAGGTCATCAGTCTTTAATTACTTCCTGTGTTTAAAGGACTCACCTCACTAGTTATTTTCACGTGCAAATGAGGAGCGAAGCCCCGTGTGGCTGTTCAGTCCTGCAGGATGGCTCTTCTTCTGTTGTACAGTAGTCTATCTCAAACAGATATGTGTTTGAAGTGCTCAGTTGGGTGCCTGCGCTGTCTGAACTCAGGCGACAATCGTGGGTGCTTGCTCAACCCAGCCCCGTCGTAACGTCGCCTCTTCCTTTGTATTTGCATACCGAACAAACAGGAAATTGTGTTCATTTGTATGCAAATGCACATGTCCCTAAGGCTGGGATTTTGAATTAAAAGTTTTACCGTCCCATTAATTCCAAATTATGCTCAGGCGCTGACATTGGCTCCTCCACCCGGCGTGGTTCGACGCGCCATCCAAACGCATCTCTGTCAGTTTTGTTTGCCATCTGCGAAACGGGCTCGGGATTTGGATTTAATCTGGTCCGCTGATTTGCAGATTGATCGTCTGCAGTTCGCTGCAACCTCCTCTTAATTATCTCCAGAAAATATGCAAAGAATTATTATTTTTTTGGAGATGTGATTGATATTTGAAAGCACTTCTAGAGACAGACACGAGCAGGCCTTGGAGTGGCTGATGACTGACAAGTTGTGAGAAGCATAGTGAATGAGAGGGAGTGGGAAAGGCCGCCAGCTCCGCCGGTGTGGCACACCTCATCAGCCCTGCTCATTAAAATACAAGTACAACACTATAAAAAATGTATGACCCCGTCAGTGGCGTGTAGCATGTAAAGCGTCATACCGACAGTCGTGAATATGAAAAATTAGCACGTACGCATCCACTTCTCATAAATGGCCTTGCCTTTTCATAATACTGTGAATTAGGCTGTGATACTGTACTTAATCTCTCACTTGATGTATCGGTGATCCTGACCATCTACAGGCATTGAACAGTAAGTGTCAGGCAGCTCATTAAAAGTCACATTATGTAAATGGTCTAATCCGAGGCAATGTTCTTACTGCCTGCTGCCAAAAGCAAAGTAGTGAATGTGTCTTCACCTGCGTCTGTGTGAGTGCATGGTTTTACGGAAACTCTCAGAAAGTAATATATGGATAAACATCTACAACTGATTCATTTTTGGAGTGATTTTTATTCAAGATGGCCGTCACAGATAAACCAACTTCGTAAACACAGCTTCAACCAGATGAAACTTTCAGAAAGTGGTTATTAGATGAAAATCTACAACTGAGTCAACCCAATTCAACATGGCTGTCACAGCTACTCGATCTTTGCAACACAAAAGTGGCTATTACTTGATTAAAAACATTGCAAATAATGAGATAAAGACTGTCGTAGTTTGTAATGTGTATTTGTCTGGCTGGTCCACTTAAGGAGTGTACTGCTTGGTGGGGAAACAGTTTACTGGAACTCCTCAGACTGATGAAGCCCTCCGGATAGAGGGCGAAATGTCTCTACAAAAAAAAAAGAAACTGTCCTGATGACCTGACTGAGAATTATTGGATTTGATACCTGGATGATTGAGCATGAACTTTGTTGTATTTGTCTGTATCACATTTCTCTGAAAAGTAGCACATCCCAGCCGTCCAAAATGAAACTGTCATGAAAGGATATGTATTCCTTTAAGAAATACAATTTTTGTTTTGTACTTTCATTTAGTTTACCTGCTTTTGCTATTAATTATTCATACCTTTTGATGGTTCACAGAGTTCAGATGTTTCACTTTGGTGTTGCTCATTTGTTGCACTTCTACTCTGAATACTGTGAAAATTATTTGCAAATTGAACCAGGGCAAATTCTAAGAGGCCATTTTTTTTCAAACACTATGCCAGCTACTACAAATGAGTAAAAACGATTTGTTTCTTTAATAAAATGCTGTTCTCAATGAATAATGAATGGGGTCCATCTTGCAACCATGCAGACTTTTGGCAGACATTCGATGTATCTGTGTGACGAGCCAAAAGGGGACGCATCGTGTTTGACTCTCCAGTTGGAGAGCTGTGGAATCTGAGAGCATGAATGCCAGGGTTGTTAATGAAAAAGATATTTGGCCTTGTGTTTTTTCAAAGAAGTCAAACAGGATTTTTTTTAATGTGTTAAAGTGTAAAACCTGTAAGCCAGTGATGGATAGATGGATGGATAGATAATTTATTAATCCCAGGGGGAAAACACTTTGGATTTCTAATATTTGGCAAACAGCAGA
The DNA here is from genome assembly GCA_038048925.1 of Garcialebias charrua. NCBI lineage: Eukaryota > Metazoa > Chordata > Actinopteri > Cyprinodontiformes > Rivulidae > Garcialebias > Garcialebias charrua. The sequence goes on from JBBPBX010000228.1 coordinate 76,019, forward strand.
CAAAAACTTCTTTAGTTGCTTGGATGTTAGACTTGGCATTTTGTGACCTGACACTAACTGTAATAATTTTGTTATTTTCAATGATCAGCCAGCTGGAATGTAAAAACGATCTTTGATTTCCTATTGTTGGACACAATTTGATTGTATGTGAAATTGCAGCACATCTTAGAGATCTGATCAAGTTCAAGTCAACTTTATTGTCATTTCCGTCACATGTGGTATATGAAGAGGAACTAAATTACAGTATTTTCACCATATAAGTCGCACCTTTTTGCCTAAATATGCAAGTCCTGCACCTTATACACCGAAGCGACTGTTTTAAAAAAATATATATTTTATTTTCACCCATATTTATAACTCAATTTTGGCTGAGATCTGACGATCATTCATTCTGACATGGAAATATTAAACACTACCATTTTCAGCCACTAGAGGGCCCTAGTTAAAAGTGGCTATTAATGAGACACTTGGCTTGCCATACCAAGCCACCTTTGTCTCGCTCCAGAACTCCTGGAGCAAACGTCAAATCAGCTGCATTTCACCGCACTGCCCAGGCGAAATGCAGCTGATTTGACCATTAAAGAGCATTTAATATGGAAATGTTCAACTGAACAAAAAAGATAATTGTTTTAAGTGTTAATCTTATTAAATTCTTGTTAAAGTCCTCCCGTGCATGCTCCCATGGCCACCATTTGGCAGTCAATCGCTTTTTGGCACAACACCGGCCCACGTTTGCAGGTGGTCAGCGGTGACACATAATTGATGCAACTTATACAGCGAAGTGGCTTATTTATGTTTTTTTTCCACTGCATTAGACATTTTTGGACTGATGTGATTTATACGGCGGTTCAGCATGTACAGCAAAGCAAGTATGGTATGTACACAGGGTTCCAGAAATATGATGTGTTTATGTAATTGATTTTCATGCCTCAGACTTAGACAAAACAAATGAAAGAAACACATAAAAATACATATTATATTGCGTCGCCTTGCATACCAAAATTTTAAAACAAAGATATTTTATAGTCTCTAAGTGCTTGGAGTGTGTGTTGGGGATGACTCTCAGCTACTACCACACCAAACTTCAGCTCAGTCTTAGCAAAACTGACATGTTTGTCAGGGTTGATTAAGGCTGAGTTATACTCGCGCTTTGGTCTGCTGGCCCTCTGCGCGCGAACTGCGCGCGCACTGAGCCGTGCGGCTTCTGCGTTTAGAGTTTTGCCGCTCTGTTTATGGTTGACGCACGGCGGAGCATGGCAAAGTGCAGTTCTTTTACGGGCCAGCAGGTGACAGTAGCCTCTAAAACCTGTGTATATGTTGCAAGAAAGGGTAGAAGAAGAAATCTACCGTAGAAGAAGAACTGTTTGAAATCACACAACAACAAACAAAAATGCTCCGCTCGTGTGTAAGTAATAATAATAATAAGAACAACAGTTTTTGTGTCTTGCGGTTTTAATGCATGGAGTCAGCGAGGAGGAAGCGATCACGTGACCTTTGGCAAAACAACAAAAGAAAAGTCCAGCTCAGAGATGAAGAAGGTGAATTTAATACATTTGTTTCACATAAAAACATTCCTCCATGCGTCGCGATGCCGTCTCCACGACCACAGCGGTGCAGACAGCTGCAGGCTCTGGCGTGAAGGTCCCCACCCGAATCAATTCTGTAGCGCCCACCGCGCGCGCACTAGGCTTGCGGAGTTTCAAAAAATCAGAGGTGCACGACACGCGCCAAGACGACGCGCGGGGCCTATACTGAAATTTGCGTCACTTTTGGCGCGCGCACCCTCGCGCGCTGCGCGACGCGTCGAGTATAAATCTAGCTTTAGCTGTGGAGTGCATATTGAATTATGTAGATTTGAGTTAGTTGTAGTCCATTGACTTTTTAAGTCTCAGTAAAATGAGCCTAGTTGTTCATGAGATTTTGCTTTCAAATAGCCTTTCACTTGGACAGGAAGTAAATTTAATCTCCAAAGCACCTATATTTTTTAGAAGTTAATTTACTTTGGCAGGTCAAAGCAATTTAGGACAATAGTCCATAATAAAATACTTGATTGCATATGGTATTTTATGACATTTGTTGGATTGAGGTCTCAAGGTTTGAACAGTTGTAAAGTATTCACAGATTTTCAGATACCACTTAACATGAGAGGCTGCTTTCATCGGTTTCAACACAAGACAGCTGATAAATATTCAGTAGAGGAAAAAATGTTCTTCAGTAACAAGGAAAACTTCAAAACCACTGATCCCCAACGAACATGTCAACTGTCTTATGGTCTGTAGTGTACATTTTCTGAGACAAAAATGTGGTGATTGGTGTAATGCACTGACTGAATGCCATTTTCTTGTCAGTGTTTAGAAAAATAAAAGAAGTGATTGAAACATCCAACTTTGGAGAAGAAAAACTGAAAGACAGTGCACGTTTAAAAAGAACCTGGGCATGAAAACGCACCGGCTGCATTATCTCAACCCTCAAAATTTGGCAAAGCACGCACCCGTTATCAGCTTTGTATTGGGAGGATTGAATTAGACCGACTTGTCTTTAAAGGTTTCTGTGATCTAGTTGCCAAAGACTTCCCAGGCCGAGAGCCGGCGAGGGTCAGCGGGGCTGCGAGACATGACAACAACCCGCAGCAACAACCACTCAGAGATGGTTCTGGAGGAGGGAGAGGAAAGAGCCGAACACAGCTTGGCAGCTCCACTGGAGCCTGATAAGCTTTAATGGCATCGCCACAATCATTCACACCATGACACACACATACACACACACATCTTGAGCAGCCTTGTGAGGAAAAACCATTCTTTGGACCCTGGGTAAATCTGCAGTAGCAGGGGGTCTCTATTTACCAGTAATTGCATTTCTCTGCCCTCTTTCAGGGCTAACTTCAGAAAAGGTTCTGTGCCTCAGGAAGTTGAAGGTGGCTTGGGAAAAAGCAACAGAACATGTTGTTGGCCTCGCGTGGTGTTCTGCCAACAGCTTATAGGCCAATCTGTGCCACACATGAATTCAAGCTGTGTGAGGTACATCACCTGCCACACAAACGTGTTGCATCAGCCACATCTATAGATTTAACTGACTCACCATCACAGAGGAAGCTAAACTGTATGTTTGCAAATTAAGATGTGTGTTCTCTGTTGCGACAGAGTATTCTGTCCACTCATAAGACAAATGAGGTGTAGATAACTTTTAGCTTCAACATCAACAGCTTCTTCTGCAAATGTCATAGAAGTCCTTAAGCATGCAGCATTCACGCTGTATTGTTGCATCAAAAGCAATTTTATAAGTTATTATTTAAATAATGTGCCCAGGAAAGTGTACTTTTACTTGGTTGATGAATATGGTACCTTGGTGTGTGTGTGCATTTATTTTTTTTTTTTAATTTTCTTTATTTTTATAAATGTGTGGTTTATTCCACCCGCTGCAGTGGAACTCAACTAAACTGTTTTTCGTCCTTCACAATAAAAGTCTCAGGCATAGTCATTGAGTGTTGACTTCTAAATATTCTCAATGTTCTGGATGTCTAAGCTACAATGTCTGTTTTGATGAAAAATAGCAATGTAGCTTCAGAAATAGTTTTTGAAGATATTACTCAGCGCACATTTTAGGTAGTCATTTTTGCTTCAGCAGGAGAAAGTGCACCTCGGACTGGTTCACAATCACATATGTTATTTTGATGTTAACCCAGATAAAGTACTTACTTTTAACCTACAAAGCCCTCAACAACCTAGCTCCATCTTATATTACAGATCTTACTGTTCCATGTTTTCCTCACAGAGCACTTCGCTCTCAGACTGCAGGTTTACTTGCGGTTCCTAGAGTTTCCAAGAGCAGAATGGGAGGAAGATCTTTTAGTTATCAGGCTCCTCTCTTGTGGAACTAATTTCTAGTTTCTGTCCATAAGGGTGACACATTGTCCAGTTTTAAGACTGGACTCAAGACTTTCCTTTTTGATAAATCCTATAGTTAGGGTTGGCTTGTTATGCTGCCATAGGCTTAGGCTACTGGAGGACAAATTGACATACTTTCTTAAAATAAATTGTTACAATTGAATAGTTTAATGTTATTAATGTACTTTTTATATATATATATATATATAATGTTTCTGTTCAGTGCCCTGAGATGACTTCTGTTGTGACTTGGCGCTATATACGGTAAATGAACTTAATTGAATTAAAGTGCATCAAGAACCCTTGGAAACAATAATTTTAAAAAGGGAACAAATGCAGCCCAGTTCAGGAACACATCAGGGTTCACTTTGTCCAGTTTTGCACTTTTTTCTCTCTCAGTAATACTGAAACTTTTTCCTCGCCCTTTTGACTGTAATCTCAAGATTTAAAAATTAAAAATCCAACTCAATAAAATCAAACTATTTTCTTTTGAGTGACCTGTTCAAGTCTGCAGGTGCAGGTTTGTTGATGGGTCTTTTAATAAGAATTTCAGATATGTTTATTTCCCTTCATAGTGGAAGGGACTCAGGCTTGTCTCTTGGCAATGAGGGAACAGAATAAATCAGCCCAGTTTGTTTGGATATGAAGTCCGTGTTGGATGCTTGTAAAAGCCCACAATTACCATCCAGTGCCAACATCAGAGGCGACGTGGAAGGGGTGGATAGAGAACAGATGGGTGAGCAGTTTATTTGATTTTTATTAACTTGGTCAGGAGAGTTTGCATCCTGCTTTTGTTTAGACCTTAATCCTGATTTTCCTCTCTAACCTGTGACACTCCACAAATTCAGTGACTTCTTCTAACAGGAGTGCTGCGAGATCAATTCCAGCCAGAATAGTCTAAATCAAACCAGCAGAGTTTGCTGCTTTATAGTCCAAAGCACTAAATCTGGCTCTGTCCCTATACAGCAACTGGACAATCCATTTCATTAGGCTACTCTGTGGATTTTAAAGCTTAGAAAAGCTTTTGACATTTGGAAAATCAGAAAAAATATGTAGTTTAACATGTTCCAGTGTTTGATAAGTGGGTTAGTTTGATGTTTTTCTTTTTTAAACCGATAGGAAGATCATCACCACCTGACTGGTTACTGGCCAGCAGCCAGTTTGCTTAGCTTTGGAAACGAGATGAAACGGCTACAGACGAGCACTTCTGTCTGCAGCAAATGTGTGTGTGGGGTCGTTGCAATGCTGCAAGCTGAGTGTGAATAGTGCATAAGATGTTTTTATTATTCTTAACAGGGATGCACGATATTATCGGCATGGTATCGTATCGCTGAAATTGGCGATAAAAGTTAAATATCGGACATTGGCCATTCCATCAAAATAACTCGCTGATATAAAAAGGCTTCTGCTTTAAGTTATGGTTTTAATTTAAGAAACTGTCAAGTACATCTATTATGTGCTTTTCACATGTTGCTTGTGAACAGGTTGAGTTTCGATTTGTGAAAATGTATAAATTTGTACAATTCGAATGTTGTCATTGTGTTAGAGAGATTAAATATCATCAATAAATTTGACATTAAACATAATCCAAGTTGAAGTGTTATATAATTTTCAGCCCCTTTTTGGTATCTGGATTTGGTAGCAGTCCAAAATGACAAAGACCATGCACAATAATGTAGTATTTTAATTCCACAGCAGAGAAAGCTATGTACCGGTAGTCTCTGTATGTGGGACTACAGGAAAAAATATCTGTATTGTTATCAGTTATCGGCTAAATAAGTTTTAACATATTGACTTTACCTTCACTTCAGTTTTATTTTAGATGTTTTTAATGAAAACTTGTCATAAAAGAGGGCAAATTCAAATTTAATCCAAGTTCAATGTGAATAAATATAAAACGTATTAAGTGTTTTGAAGCCGTTATCTGATTAATTCAAAGAAAATCTCTGTTCTCCATGAGCAGGAAGTGATTAGAAAACAATAACGTGTTTGGAGGTGTTGTCTGTGCAGCCTGCTATCGAGTGGAACAGATTGCACGATCGCACATGACTCAAAACGTCCATCTGCCCCATTATGTGCAGTTTTTCCCCCCTTTTGTTGCTTTCAGCATTGTCTCAAACAAAATCGCATATTTCTCTCGTTTTTATCATTTTTGCACATAAACCATCAGGAGGAGACCATTAAAAACAAGCAGGCAACCTCGGTGCAACAGGTAATTATTGGGAAAGAATGAACAAGCGTGTGCACATTGCATTGTGGGAGGGCTTCACGGGACAGAGATATGTCAATTGGAGAGGCTGCCATTTTTATATACACCTCATTCATTGTTCTGTGTGGAAAACAACGAGGAGGCTGTGGGCGTTTTTTTGTTCGACAGAAGCGATGATTCGCCTCTCGCTTCTGAACGCTGCCAGTAAATGGAAACAGGAGTTTGGCTGCAATTTTGAACCCCTCCTGAGAGACACAGCAAGCCTGTCGCCACCTGTCATAACCTGCAAACCAGCAGGAAGGGCACGAATAAAGAAAAAAGAAAAAAAAAAACCATCTGCCTGTGAACACTCTGTCTTAATCCTTCATGATTATCGGTTTAATTCAGCTTCATAATCAGTGCTTATTGTTCCCACGTTTTTGTTCCCTTGCTCAATTTGTTTGTCTTCACACTTTGGCAACACAAACGCTCTTTTGTCATACCGTGCAATTTAAGTTCAAGGGAAATGAATTGAATTTAATTTAAGGGGAGCACACGGGGAGAACATCATAGAATTTCTAACAGCCACGAGAAACAATAAAACAAATTAAGGGACACGAAATTGACTGTTTTAGACGTTCGCTCAGGCTCTGTGGGTTCTGCTTTAACCCGTGTACCTGATTTAAAATGATGGATTATTCACAAAAGGACAGAATTACCATATTAAGTAGGCAAGTTTTAATTTATGAGTGGAGCTGCTGGATGTGGTGCCTATTCGTGTAAAAGCTACGTATCCCCATCTCTTTCAGCTGCCCGGCTTTTCTCCTCCGAGATACGCTTGATAATGCCAGGTTGAGGCTTTATACTTATCTGTTCAGATTAAGAGTGTGGACCCCATAATCCTTGGATCTTCTATTCATCACAGCTGGCTGCTATACAATTCTGTTACACCTTACACTTTTAATCGGATGCTATAATATTCACGTTCTCAGTCTTCAGAGGGGAAAATATTTTTTAAATGTACTGCTTAAACTTCACACTTTGGGAGAATGACCTACAACTCTTCCTGTAATGGTGTAGTTGCTCCTTTGAGCAACAGTATGGGTGCAAAAGTCTTGAATCATCCCTCATTAAGTAAACGCTAAAACAAGTTTGCGTGCTTATGGTTTCTTCTGTACAGTAGTTCATCGATACTTCACAGATGGACTTTCGCGGATTCACTCGTTTGTGGGTTTTCAACTTAAGATTGTACACTACACACAATTGTCAACTGTAATATTACTCACGTGACTGGGACAGTACGGGATATAAAATTAAAGGAAGCGGATAGGAACGTTAATCAACCAATAGAACAAAAACAAAACAAACAAACTTTGGACAGGCACCGCCATTTTGTGGTTTTCTTTCATTAAAGGAGACCACATATAGGTCTTTAAAATTTTTATGTTATGTCTGTGTGCTATCTTGACAATATTAATTCATTTTAATACACAAAATAATTCTTAGATAATCAATTATACCCTTTTTAATTCTGCCATTTTTAACTTTCGTTTTGAACGACCGGTTTCTGATACAAGTTCTGAAGTCCACGCCCTTCAAAGATCTGTTTACGCCCTCTGTAACAGCCAGTATCTGTAATGTGTTGTTGTTTTAAAATTAGCTCTTTTTTATTACTCATTTGACTTACTGTTAGTGCTAGCTTAAGATAACTTACCGAAACCCGTCTGAGCGCGCCGCAATTTGCTGCTCCTTTTAGCATGAGACCACCCGAATCCGATGCTAATGTTAGCTTGTTCCTCTTCCGGTGTTCGCCAGCTCCGCTCGTTGCACGCGGCGATTTTGGGAGTTATCGCTGTTCCAGTCAAGACACACACAAAGTTCACCAAGTGTCTCCCGTAAATTAATCCGTAAGGAGAAGGTCCTCGCTGCTGCGAGGCTGCTGCGAGGCAGCAGCGAGGCTGTACAGTTGAAGCTCCGCTCCATCCGCCAGAAGAGAGGGTCCCGTCGCCGCCGGTCCCTACGCCGGGGGTCTGCTCGTTTAATTTTTACCGGATGCGCGTTGGGAGCGATCGCAAATACACTAAAAATTGAACTAAAACATAAAAATAACAATTATACTTTATTTATAAAGCCATTAAAAAAACACAGCTGCAACAAAGTGCTGTACACATGAAATTAAGAACATATAAACAAAAGATGAGATGAAATCATGAAAAACAACAGTCATGTGTTTAATACAGAAGTGGGTTGAGCCCAGAGCCATATAAAGTGAGAGTTGCGACACTCCCATAGAGTTCCATTGTAAGAATGGAATGCGGAAGTCACGTGGGTCATGGAGGGGGCGATTTGTTCCATGGCTCTGGTTACAGTCTGAAGCTGCCTGCAGTAGCGCTCCGTCGCCGCCAGAGGGCGCAGCTCCACAAGGTTTCCATAGCCGTTGTTTGGAACGATTGACCGCCTGTCGGCGACATCAAAGGTGTCGGAACTCTCTCTATATATGGCTCTGGTTGAGCCTAACCAGGGGTTGCTAGGTGAGGGGCTGGACTCAGGTTGGGGTGGGTTGTGGCTGCGGTTGGCTGCGGTTGGCTGCGGTTTGTGACGTCACAAACCGCAGGAAGTGCAAAACGAACTGTATTTTATCAAAGATAAATAAATCTACTTAGAGTAAATAAACCACTGGGTGCATTTTTTTGGCCTTAGGACTGTTTTTTTATGAAGTAAATACCCAAAGTTGAGTAAAAAAACATTAAAAAGTGAATTTTGAATATGTGGTCCCCTTTAACTAGAAGTCCCAGAGAAGGGTCATTCAACATATCTACCTTTGGAACCCAGAGACGGGTCGAGTGACCCAAAGGATTTTAGCTAACATCCTATAATGAGCTGTTAACAGGCGCTTTTGTTTTGTAAATAAGGCCATTACTGGCGCACCACAGGAGGGGGCACACTAATTTGACTAAGGCTGCGCTTTTTTGCGCAAGTGAACTTGGCTTCTAAATCCCCCGGTCCCTTTCAGTGGGCTACATATGTTGGTCCGTCACTTGACCTCAGGTCATGTGACCTGTGTCGGTCCGTCACTTGATCTCATGTCATGTGACCTGTGTCGGTCTGTCAGTTGACTTCATGTCGTGTGACCTGTGTTGGTCTGTCACTTGACCTCAGGTCATGTGACCTGTGTTGGTCCGTCACTTGACCTCAGGTCATGTGACCTTTGTCGGTCCGTCAGTTGACCTCATGTCATGTGACCTGTGTCGGTCCGTCAGTTGACCTCATGTCGTGTGACCTATGTCGGTCCGTCAGTTGACTTCATGTCATGTGACCTGTGTCTGTCCGTCAGGTGACGGACAACAATAGGTCAAGCATGTTTTAGAACACAGCAATGGGCCACCTGCATGTGCCGGCACGCACCGTATATACATGTGCCAAGGACAAGGAGAGAGACAGTACTTGTAAGCAAAATAATTTATTTGACAGAACATCAAAGTTACAGGATAGTCAGCACAGCAGAATAAGACAATTTTATGCATAAAATTGTTCTGGAGCAGACAAAGCTTTCCGTTCAGTGGATGTCCCAAAATGTTCAACTGTGAGATAACTTCAGGGTCTGTTATGTGTGAATTCAGGTCAGGGCCTCTCTTCTGACTAAGGGGGGAAGTGCAAGCAGAGTCTTACTTACCTGGTGGAAACATTGGAATGCAGTTTGTGCAGTCTGGTGTGGTGGGGGTGTCTGAGTTGTGTGCACGCATATTTATAACAAAAGGCAGTTAATGGCCCACTAATGTGGACCCACTAATGGCCCACTAATGGTTGGTTTGGACTAAGGGTCTTTTGACCCTCTTTCAGGACTTCTGGGGGGAGGTCGAAAATCCTGGGACTTCTAGTGTTAAGCACTGTAACGCAAGTCAAAAGAACTACTGTACATGGCTCACGATTGTCAACTTTAATAATACTCATGGGATTGGGACAGTACAGGATAAAAAGTTAACGGGAGTGAATGGGGACCAACCAATAGGACAAAAACAAAACAAATAAACAAAAAAAACTTTAGAAAGCACCGTCATTTTGCAGTTTTCTTTCAATAAGTATATAAAGTACTGCAAGTCAAAAGAACTACAGGGCCCAGAAGCCAACAGTACTTCCGGCTGCTGCTTTTTGCCAAAATTCAACACTAGTTCAGAAACCGATGTGGTAAAAATAGTTTTGCAACGCAAAGTCAGAAGTAACGCTCTATCTGTTAAACTCACAGAACTGGCAGGAAAGTCACAAAATCCTGAAGCTGAACTCGTCCTTCAAGTTGTAATGAGTACCCATATACAATTTTGCAGTACTGTAGTACATATCATGATGTTAAAATTACATAGATTTACAAGTTTAGAGCATGTAAAGAACATTGCAAGAATATGGGAAGGGTTTATAAAGTCTTAAAATATAAATAAATACTAAAATTAATACCTATAACGTCCCTACTTTGCGGATTTTCATCTAATGTGGTGGTGTCTGGAAGGTAACCCTGTGATAATCGAGGGACTACTTTTTTTCTCTCTCAATCACACTACTTCTGCATTATACATGGGCAACAATTTAACTATTAAAATATTTGGCTTGTTCGAAGCAGTGAACTGTAAATTTTGTGTTTGTAACTTTTTTAAACTTTTGATTTATTAAACTTTTATTTACAAAAAATACAAATGTAAATCCACATTAAAAAACATTCCGTTCTTTTTAATTCTTTCATGCATTCTCTGAAACCTAACATACTGGCTCTATTAATTTAAATACCACGTTTAAGTTTTACTTAGTTAGAGTTTTTATCTACAATTTTACTAAATTGAGGTTTTCGCTAATACACAATTTACTACATTTAACTTTTAGTTGTCATTACGTTTCAACAAACCTCAGCAGATGTTAGTCAGATGTTTCAATACTTTTATGTGGTCTTGAGCAGTATTTTTCATATTTTTGAAATATCTTTCAAAAGTTTTTCTTTTGAACTTGACTACAAAGTAATTTTTGATAATTTTCACTCCAGTACTGTACTGCCATGATTTAAGGATTTTGTGTTTGAATTTGTAGATTGAGTTACTTTGTGATATTTGTTAGTCATCCCTTTTGTTGTTTTACTTGGGTATTTTCCCATGTTTAATGTATTTCAGTTGACTTGATTTGCTCCCTCTGTTACTTTCCACTGTTTTCATCAGTGTCCATGGTTTTTCTACCTAACAGTCCACTTAGCTCACCTGGGGCCTCATGTACAAAGACTTGCGTGGACTTCTTACTGAAAAGTGACGTACGGTCAAATCCAGAAAACGGCGTACGCACAAAAAAATCCAGATGTATCAAACTGTGCGTACGCCGGAATCCACGCACATTGCTTTTGTACATCACAATCAACGTGGAATTGAGCGCACATGAGAGAGTGGCCGACTCCGCCTTTGACACGCCTCCATATAAATATGCAAATTCATTTAAATATGCCCTGCACGAGAGGAATGTCGTCATTGCTCTATTGCAAATCATGTCGAAACGTGGAAAAAAGAGGAACTTCACGGACTGTGAACTGGAGACACTTCTGAGTGAGGTAGAGAGGCACGGAAAAAGGTTTTGTTTGGCACGCGTAGGCAAGCACTTTTAAACGAGAAGTTGACCACACAGTAACAACATGCCTAGATAGGTCACTGGGTAGCGCGTTCGCCTTTCGTCCCGAACTTCATGAGTTCAATTCCCACATGATACGTTTTTTTTTCTATATTCATTCCAGATTTAAAGAACACAAGAAAACTATTTAGAAAAAACAACAAGAAATGAAACAATACATGAAATGAAAGGAAGCAGAGGATTTCTTGTGTTTAAAAAAAAAAAGTTTTCTTGTGTTCTTTAAATCTGGAATGAATAAAAAAAAGAAAACGTTGTTTTCATTTAAATATACCCTGCAACAGAGGAACGTCGTCTTGTCCCATCATGCATCACGTTCTTCAACTGCTAAAACAGCTAAAAATGAACAAAAAACAAGAATTTAAGCTGTGCAAAACTATTCAGTCTTTCTGTTTTTTATATTTTTTGCAGGTTATATTCTAATTGCGTCCATGTGGATGTAATAATTGTTAATCATGTGTGTTTGGTGTGAACAATGATGATTTTCACATCATGAACAGTTTCTCAGAATCACCTCTAGGTGTCGCCAATGGAACCAAAACCACAGAAACGTGCGTACGCCAGCCCTGGAGCTGGCGTGGGGCTGCACACATTTCCACGTTCAGTTCTGTTTTGATACTACGGAGTTTTGCGTGGAAAATGGCGTACGCAAGGTTTTTGTGCGTACGCACCGTTGAGGCCCCTGCTCCTTGTTCCTGTAACCACCTTCCCAGTTGATATAGTTCTGAGTTTCTCCTGATCTGACCGTTTGCCAGCTTCATATTCCCTTTTGTTCCTCTGGAGCTTTTTCTGTCTGTGCCTTCTGCTCACTGTCTGTTCTCCTTTTGTATTTGTAAGGCCATCAGCCTTCTGTTTTATTTTTTGTTTTTTCAGCTCCTTCCACTCCTTGTCTGCAGCTTAAGGTATTTTCACACCTTAAATACGTGATCATTTTCAGACGTTTTAAGAGTTTTTAGGCACTTTACTAGGAGCCTGTCACAATTTGTTCCCATTTTGTTAGTAGAATCAATACAAATCCTACAAAACAACAGTTTGACAGTCAGGAAAATAGTGTTATAGCACCAAAATGAGCTTTTAGCTGTAAACTTGCAGTAAACAATCAGCTGAAGGATGATGCACCTCAAGTTCTGTGCCCGTGGTGGTTTGTATTCTCCCCTCCCCCACAAAAAAGATACTTTTGATCAGCTGTAGATTGATTATTTAGATCTTGCAATTATTTTTTACTCCAATTAATAATAATAAGTGCTATGTGTTGTCATCATTGTATGTTCCCATACAATGGTGAAATTAGTTTGCTGCATTTAACCCATTGCACATGGGATACACCCAGATGGAGTAGTGGGCATGTAAGCGACCGGGAAGCAACTAGGGATTAGGGGTCTTGCTCAGAGACACCACAACATGTGGGAATGGCTGGGGATCAAACCTGGGACTTTCGGGTCCCGAGTCAGCTGCTCTACCTTTTCTTTCACAATCAGAATTTTTTGTCATTGCACAGAAGCACAATAAAATAACATTTCAGTACATTCTGTCCAAAGAAACACAAAGACAAACATGGGTAGACGGAGTGCCTGAGGTTGCAGCTATCATGGGAGATGCTGCCCTTTACCATCTCGGCCCCCCAGTCCATCCATCCATCCATCCATCCATCCATCCATCCATTATCTTTACCCGCTTCTTCCATTTTGGGTCACGGGGGTCGCTGGTGCCCATGTCCAGCAATCACTGTGCGAGGGGCTGGGGACACCCTGGACGGGTCACAAGTCCATCACAGGGCCACATAGAGACAAACAACCATTCACGCTCTAACTCACACCTAGGGACAAGTTAGAGTTACCAATCAGCCTAACATGCATGTTTTTGGACTGTGGGAGGAAACCGGAGTACCCGGAGAAAACCCACTCATGCACGGAGAGAACATGCAAACTCCACCCAGAAAGGCCCCTGGAACGAGATTTGAACCAGGGACCTGCTCGCTGAGAGGCAGCAGCTCTACCAGTTGCGCCACCGTGCTGCCCCCCCTCCCCAGTCCACTTTCCAAAATGTGTACTTGCATGTTGTCATGTTCAGATACAAGAATCTAAAAGAAAGTGAGTAAAAATGCAGCTGATTTGACATTTGCTCCAGGAGTTCTGGTCAAAGGTGACCGCGTTGGCAAGCCAGGTGTCTCATTAACAGCCACCTTTACCTATTAGTGAGACACTTGGCTTGCCATATTAATTGAGGGCCCTCTACTTACTGAAAATGGTAGTGTTCAGTTTACCATGTCAAAATGAATGAAATCGTCAGGTCTCAGCCAAAAGTTGGTTTATAAATATGGGTGGAAAAGATATACAGTATTTTCTGGTGTATAGGTCGCACCTGTGTATAGGTCGCATTGTCCAATTATCACCAATAGATTGGAAAAATCCCTAGATAGGTCGCACTGGTGTATAGGTCGCACCTACGTTTAGCTCTGCTGCAAATGTCTGCCACAGGAGCGCACAGCAAGGCTTTTAAGAAGATTAACACTTAAAAACAATTATTTGTTTGATAAAAATTATAGCAAATATATGTCTGAGCTGAACTTTTCCTTAATAAATGAACGTAATTGTGAAATGAGCTGGATTTAAAAATTTGTTTCACCGAAAGTGATAACAAGCTATATATAGGTCGCACCTGAGTATAGGTCGCAGGCCTTGAAAAAAACATAAAAGGGTGCGACCTATACACCGGAAAATACATATTAGTCGCTTCACTGTATGTTGCAGGCATGCTAATTTATGCAAAAAATTGTGCCTTATTCAGCAAAAAATGCAGTAGGTAAACGTAGATGTTTAACAACCCGTTAAAATACACCAGAATGCAGGAAATGGCATCTACTTTAATCAAACACCAGTGTGTCCCTTCCACATGGCAAATGCTTCTGACACCAATGGCCATTGCATTGTTCAAGCCAAGAGCCATTGTCAGAACAGGGGGCTAAGCACCCCTTAAAGTCAGATTATAGAATCGTCCCTGGTTATTACCAGCAAATAAGAATGTTTCCTCTCCACTGCTGGATCATAAGACCTTATGCTATGGCTGGGTATATGGGTAAGCGTGGGTCAGGGTGTCACATCGATCATATGGCTCTGAGGTTCATGCACGCTCTGATCACGAGAGCCTTTGAGAGACTAATTGGCTTATTGTGTGAATCTGCATGAATCACAAGCACCAAGGTTATACAAACCCCATTCTTTGTTTGGTCTGGGTCATTCTGTTGAACATGTGACCTTCCATAAAGCAATATAATTTTTCCTTTTTATTTTAATGATTTACTTTGTCTTTATTTCTCTTTTAATGAATCGCCTCAAAAGACAGTTGGCCTGTTTAATTTTTGAGTCCACCATTAATTTGGAAAATCCACCACATCACAATTTGGGTTTGTTGAAATAAAGTATTTTAAACTACTTTTCTGTTTTAAACAAACTTCCAATTAGTTTCTACGGATATTGAAGTTTGACATTTTAGAGACTTCAAGCAAAATGCAACATTAAACTGCAAAAGTTGTGTCATGATGAAAAGAACGAGTAAACGCACTGTCAAAACAAAAATAGAGAGAAAATCCTCCAAAACTATGGATTTTGTATTTAAATTACCACCAAAGTTTGTATGGATAAACACAAGCCTGCCCGTTTAAACTGTTAAAATGACCTGCTCACAGTGTAGGCCTCAAAAAGGTTTGAAAAGTAAAGAGTTCCTGAACATCAATTTGATGATGAGTGCCTTTTTAATCCCAAATGCTTGTTTTAAAGGGCAGCATTGCAGCACAGTATATTTGTAAATTTCTTGCCTTTTTTAAATACTGTACATGTAACTCAGAAAATAGGATTATGACAGAGATGGTTCACTCTTCAGCCAGCCTCTTGGTGTTTACAGTAAGCTGAGATTGGTTCTGTATAGATCGGTGCCTGTTTTATGTCCACAGGCTGAAATATGTCCAGCTTGCTGTCAGCTGGACTGCTGGGTGGTGCAAAGCCTTTTACCCACAACAGTGAGGTACTAAGGGGGGTTGTGGTGGGGGGATGTTTGGCAGCAGAAGAGGAGACTTATTGAACCGATTTTACACCGGGGTTGTCATAGGTCTTTGAGCTTCCTCACAAATCAATACGGCCCCTAAACTGCAGCCGGTTGGCTGAAACTCACCGCAATTTTCTCCTGATCTCAGGCTCCGTCCACATTTCTCATCAGTAATGACTGAGTACTTCGAGTTAAGCCAAACGCTCCAACGAGGCCGGAGAACACTGACTCATGTTGTTCGCGCGCATTAATAATGCATTATAGCATGTTACATGGGGTGATTAACTCTGCTGTTAAATACGAGCTGAGTCCAAAGTGCCGTTCTGCCTCGATGCTGAGGAGGAGAGAGCAGAGAGTGATCACCGAGACGCTCGTCTTTGTTGTGAATGATTATAGGCTTTACACTTTCTGTTTGATTTGCAATTCGTTTCACCGTTCCGCCTGTAAGTGGTGCTACGATGAGCTGGATATTAATCCGCTCTGATGTAATTAACCAAACAAGATTTTATTTCCTGAATTTAAAACAATATTTTCTTTTCTTGCTAATGTTTTTGTGTAATTTGTTTCTGATTAATATCGGACAAATCACACTGTTCAGTTGACTAAAAAAATCAATAATCTGTAGTTGCACTTCTTATCCCCAGTACAGAATATGAATAAATTATTTCAATCCTTTACTTGTGCTACCCATCATCGTTATCATTGTTGCATTTTTTTTTCTAGCATTCTTTCAGTGAAGCCTATCGCCCTCTGCCTTTCAAGCCATTGTTTTAGATTAAAGCAGTGGAGGCTGGCCAATAGAGGGTGCTAGAGCACCGCCCCACCACTCACCAATTACCGTGAAGACAAAAAAAATGAAATGATAAAATTAAAATATTTTGAAATGTTTTTTTTTTGTTGTGCAAGATAAAAATTTTAATTAACGAGTAAAGTTTGTCCAACCCCTCTCAAGGAAACTGGTTCCAGAGCCAGAGCCATGCGTTGAGGTGAGTCCGACTATTTCTAGTCGGAAACTCTCAACCTCACACACTAGCTCAGGCTCCTTCCCCACCAGAGAGGTGACATTCCATGTCCCAATGGCCAGCTTCTGTAGCCGAGGATCAGACCGCCAGGGTCCCCGCCCTCGGCCACCACCCATCTCACATTGCACCCGACCCCTTTGGCCCCTCCCACAGGTGGTGAGCCCATGGGAAGGGGGACCCACGTCTCCTCTTCGGGCTGTGCCCGGCCGGGCTCCATGGGTAAAAGCCCGGCCACCAGGCGCTCGCCAGCGTGCCCCACCTCCGGGCCTGGCTCCAGAGTGGGGCCCCGGTGACCCGCGTCCGGGCGAGGGAAAACTTAGTCCATTAATTGTACTCATCAATTGTTTGACTGTTGTTTGTGCCTATGTACCAAACGGCAGCTCAGACTACCCACCCTTTTTGGAGTCCTTGGAGGGGGTATTGGAGAGTGCGCCTCCTGGGGACTCCCTTGTTCTACTGGGGGACTTCAACGCTCACGTGGGCAATGACAGTGAGACCTGGAGGGGTGTGGTTGGGAGGAACGGCCCCCCTGATCTGAACCAGAGTGGTGTTCTGTTATTGGACTTCTGTGCTCGTCATGGATTGTCCATAACGAACACCATGTTCAGGCATAAGGGTGTCCATATGTGCTCTTGGCACCAGGACACCCTAGGTCGCAGTTCGATGATCGACTTTGTTGTCGTCTCATCTGATCTGCGGCCGCATGTCTTGGACACTCGGGTGAAGAGAGGGGCGGAGCTGTCAACTGACCACTACCTGGTGGTGAGTTGGCTCCGATGGTGGGGGAGGATGCCGGTCAGACCTGGCAGACCCAAACGTATTGTGAGGGTCTGCTGGGAACGTCTGGCAGAGTCTCCCGTAAGACGGAGCTTTAACTCCCACCTCCGGGAGAGCTTTGAACACGTTCCGAGGGAGGCGGGGGACATGGAGTCCGAGTGGGCCGTGTTCCGCGCCTCTATTGTCGAGGCAGCTTATCGGAGCTGTGGCCGCAAGGTTGTTGGTGCCTGTCGTGGTGGCAACCCTCGAACCCGGTGGTGGACACCGGCAGTGAGGGATGCTGTCAGGCTGAAGAAGGAGTCCTATTGGGCCTTTTTGGCTTGTGGGACCCCGGAAGCAGCTGATAGGTACCGGCAGTCCAAGCGGCATGCGGCTCGGGTGGTTGCTGAGGCAAAAACTCGGGCGTGGGAGGAGTTCGGAGAGGCCATGGAGAATGACTTCCGTACGGCTTCGAGGCGATTCTGGTCCACCATCCGGCGTCTCAGGGGGGGAAAGAGGTACGCGACCAACACCATTTATGGTGGGGGTGGCGTGCTGCTGACCTCAACTCGGGATGTTGTGAGTCGGTGGGCGGAATACTTCGAAGACCTCCTCAATCCTACTGGCACGTCTTCCACTGAGGAAGCAGAGCCTGGGGACTTTGGGTCGGGTTCTCCGATCTCTGGTGCTGAGGTCGCCGAGGTGGTTAAAAAGCTCCGCGGTGGCAAGGCTCCGGGGGTGGATGAGATTCGCCCGGAGTTCCTTAGGGCTCTGGATGTTGTGGGGTTGTGTTGGCTTACGCGACTCTGCAATATCGCGTGGACATCGGGGGCAGTTCCCTTGGATTGGCAGACTGGGGTGGTGGTTCCCCTATTCAAAAAGGGGGACCGTAGGGTGTGTTCCAACTATAGGGGGATCACACTCTTAAGCCTCCCTGGTAAGGTCTATTCAGGGGTTCTGGAGAGGAGGGTCCGTCGGATAGTCGAACCTCGGATCCAGGAGGAGCAATGTGGTTTTCGTCCTGGTCGTGGAACACTGGACCAGCTCTACACCCTCAACAGGGTCCTGGAGGGTGCGTGGGAGTTTGCCCAACCAGTTTACATGTGCTTTGTGGACTTGGAGAAGGCATTCGACCGCGTCCCTCGGGGGGTTCTGTGGGAGGTACTCCGGGAGTATGGGGTACCAGGCCCTTTGATAAGGGCTGTTAGGTCCCTGTACGACCGGTGTCAGAGCTTGGTCCGCATTGCCGGCAGTAAGTCAGGCTCGTTTCCGGTGAGAGTTGGACTCCGCCAAGGTTGCCCTTTGTCACCGATTCTGTTCATAACTTTTATGGACAGAATTTCTAGGCGCAGCCAAGGTGTTGAGAGGATCCGTTTTGGTGACCTTAGAATCGCTTCTCTGTTTTTTGCAGATGATGTGGTCCTACTGGCTTCATCAGTTCGTGATTTACAACTTTCACTGGAGCGGTTTGCAGCCGAGTGTGATGCGGCCGGGATGAGGATCAGTTCCTCCAAATCCGAGGCCATGGTCTTGAGCCGGAAAAGGGTAGCATGCCCTCTCCGGGTCGGGGAGGAGGTCCTGCCCCAAGTGGAGGAGTTTAAGTATCTCGGGATCTTGTTCACGAATGAGGGAAAACTGGAGCGTGAGATCGATAGGCGGATAGGTGCAGCGTCCGCAGTGAAGCGGGCGCTGTACCGGTCTGTCGTGGTGAAGAGAGAGCTGAGTCGAAAGGCAAAGCTCTCAATTTACCGATCGATCTACATTCCCACCCTCATCTATGGTCATGAGCTTTGGGTTATGACCGAAAGAACAAGATCTCGGATACAAGCGGCTGAAATGAGTTTTCTCCGCAGGGTGTCTGGACTCTCCCTTAGAGATAGGGTGAGAAGCTCAGTCATCCGGGAGGGACTCGGAGTAGAGCCGCTGCTTCTCCACATCGAGAGGAGCCAGTTGAGGTGGCTCGGGCATCTGGTTAGGATGCCTCCTGGACGCCTCCCTGGTGAGGTGTTCCGGGCATGTCCCACCGGGAGGAGACCCAGAGGAAGACCCAGGACACGCTGGAGGGACTATGTTTCTCGGCTGGCCTGGGAACGCCTTGGGATTCCCCCGGAGGAGCTGCTCCAAGTGGCTGGGGAGAGGGAAGTCTGGGCCTCCCTACTTAGGCTGCTACCCCCGCGACCCGACCCCGGATAAGCGGAAGAAGATGGATGGATGGATGGATGTAGTAAAGTTTGTTTCTTTCAAAAACATTTTCTTTGATCGATGACGTATTTCTGTCCTGGGGGCACAAGAATATTTGCCCATGGACTCTCGTTAAAAGTTGCACATGCACAGTAACTCCTCTTCATTAGAAGATATAGGACTATGCGCCCGTACTCTGGGCGCAACTTTCCAGCGCCCAGAGTACGGGTGCACGTTACGGATCATGCTTCCGGTCCGGGAACAGATCGTGTAGTTACACTCACAATCACGCGAGGTTATTACATAATGCTGAAAAATGACAGTCATGCAGTTTTGGTCAAATCTTGATACAGGTGGTCCCCGACTTACGAACGAGTTCCGTTCCTACACCCGTTGGTAACACAAAAATCGGCGCAAATCAAAAAATATGCCCAAATACGTCCAAACGGCACCTCATATGTACAGTACTGTATTTAGCCTCTATCCTAGCACATTACCCTACATAATTATCAAAAAACACATACATTCGGAGCCATAATGAAGGGAAAAAATAGTTAATTTCTTACTGGGAGCTGGTCCTGCAGCTTCACGCGGTCCACAGCGTTTACAGCAATGTCTGTTAGCATGTTAGCTCATTCCTAGCATGTTAGCTCGTTGCTCAGCTGTTGCCTCTCTGCCTCGTACTCGTAAACCTCCGCTCCAAACAATAAGGTCTCTGCACGCGGTCCAGCGGTCCAGAGTTTTACAGTAAGGTCTGTTAGCATATTAGCCCCTCTACTCCGGTCAGAAACAATGAGGTCTCCTGCTCCACTGAGCGCATCAAGCTCCCCCCTCCCTCCTGTAAATTTAAAGACGCATAAACCACATAACTCGAATACAGTACAGTAATGCTTTTCAATGGGAGGGTGTTCGTAAAGTCGAATCATCGTAAGTCGAGACCGTCGTAACCCGGGGACTACCTGTAGTTAGTTTATGCAATATTGGGATCCTTCCCAGAATATATGTTGTGAATGACTCTCAGCGACAACCACATGAAATTTTAGATTAATATCCAAATAATATATTTATTTATTAAGTTTTTTTTTTTTTAAACAAAACTCAATATACAATAAGAAATACAATCACAAATGTAGAATTGATTAGGTTTTAGCCATTTTTGTTTTTTGGAACTGTGGATTAGCTTTAGCGGCACCACTGAACTGGATTGGCTCCATAAGATAATAATCAGATGAACGTCCAATGATTACTTTCTAAAAGTTTAAATAAAATTCATTCAGTGGTTGATGTTTTGACATTATCGTCCATTTTTAGCTTTCAGCCCAGGCGATAATTAAAATGAAGTCTCTTCTTTTTTTTTCTTTTTTTTTTTTTTACACAAACCTCTAGATCGGTAAAAAATAAAATCTGTGTTCCTTCCTGTGCTTTATGTTACAAATAGACTGATTCCGACTGTGATTTGAATTCTGCTCTCCTTAATCTAACCAGTGTAATGATCTCATTGATCACTAACTGGAATCGTTCAAATGTTTGTGCTCTAATTTACGTTAGCCATGCACCAGTCCCCTCTAACACAGCTTCTTCTTTTTTATTCATTTATTTTTTTTATCTCCTCTTTCCTTTCTCATTCTCTTTGCCCTCTGTCTGGTTCGGGTCCACTGCTCTTCCTTCATTTCCTCTGGCTTTTTATTGACTGTTGAGTATAAGGCGGTGTTAAACCAGCATCAACGTAATGGTATAGGCATTAGCCCTTTGAACCGCCCTTAATCTGCCTGTAATAAACTCACATTCGTTTTGCTGATGCAGACTTGAACACACGTTTCCAGAATGTGAATCCTTAGGAAGTGTGTGTGTGTGAAAGGCTGACGTGTAAGAGAGATGAAGCTGGTTCAAACATGGCTTGTTTCATAATGGTGTTCGCTAAACCTGTCAAAAACTCGTGTGAGCTGGATCAGAGCTGCGCTTGTGGCTTGGCTTTAATTGGAATGTAATTGGAGAAGCACCATTGATCGCGAGTCACATTCCCTCTCCTCGTTGAACTTCGTTGTTTTCCACTCACCGATTCCTTCCCTCCCCATGTGCACCTCCTTCTCCCATAAGGAGAGCGTCAGTCATGTGCAGTGGAGCGGAGCATAGGAACAAGGCCCCCGACTGGGTCCAGAGCTCGTGGGTCAATGTACATCTGAGGCGTGAGCCACGGGAAGCATGGGAACAAGAGGAAGTGGGGCACAGAAACGAGGAGATTAAGAGAACGAGAGGAGCGATGAGATGTGGAATAATCTTTAACAGCTTCCGCGCTCTACTGCACCGTTTCATCCAGCATTTAGTTAAACAGGATTTGTTTTCTTTTTGATTTTTGCTATGTGGAATATCTGGGAGAAGTCAATTTGTTGGCTCATTTGTCAAACGCCGGACTGCGTCACGGAGCGGAGAAGGGCTTTGTCGCTCAGCTGGAGCCATGATGGGAGTGGAGGTGGTGGAGATTGCCTGTGTACCATCTTAAATGCGGACTGGAAAACAATAAAAACTAAGGGCACTGGCAGATCACCTCTGCACCAAATTGATTCTTAAGTGGTACAGGGGCAGCGTGAGTGAGAGGCAGGGATTAGATAAAGAGAAAAATGGTGAAATAGTGGAGAAGATTGAAAGCTGCAGATTGTATCTTGCAGGGCTAAAAGATTTTATATTGATGGTGCAGCTTGAAGCGGCTCGGTGGTCACATTTGAAAAGTCACACACAAAAAATCTGCTTCAAAAAATGACAGCACTTGAACTCACTGTAGGAGGAGAAAACCATCATGTTGCAACTACTTAACAGCTTTTACCAGCTGATGCTAACTGTTGTTTCCTGTCAACCAAACAATGATTTGACTAAGCTAAAGTCAGTTTGATTTAGATGACATTTGTTGGTGCAAACCTGCACAAAGCGTGCCTTCGGGAGGAACAAACAGTCGACAAATGTGAATTTCAACCCAACTGACATAATCTGTCCCTTTGTCTGTTTTCTTTGTGTATTTCTCTTGTCTTTATTTCCTTTCCTGATCCGTGTTTGACTCTGTTCCTTGTGCATGTCACTCTCTTGTGGGCTGTCTCTCCTATTGCGCCCTCATGTAATTAGCTTCTGCCCTCACCTGTTGTTTCTCCCAGCTGTCGTTAGTGTATGTACCGTATTTTTTGGACTGTAAGGCGCACTTGAAATCCTTTAATTTTTTTCAACAATCAACAGTGAGTCTTGTAATCCAGTGCAACTTGTGTACTGACCACGAACCAATTTTATGTGGTTATTGTGAATGAGTTGAATAAAATTTAGCTTTTCTGATTGTTTTGTTTCGCTTAATGCGCCTTATAGTCCGAAAAATACGGTATGTAAGTCTGCATCTATTCTTAGTTATCTGGGCATTGTCTCATGAAGGCTCCGCGTTCTTGGTTTTGTCTCCCTTAATTTCCTCTCATGGTTCATGCAAGTTGTTGCTGCCATGTCAGCTCTTTTGTTTGAATTTCATTAAATAACTTTTACTTAACTTGAGTTCTCTGAGTCCTCCCTGAATTTTGGGGTCAACCACCACCAGATCATTCATCAACAGCCAAAAATGTTGGAAATATGTGACTTGATGTTTAAAAAAGAGAAATTTAAAAAGCTTGTTATATGATTTTTTTTTGTATAAACCAACGTATAAGTGGTAAATTTTGACGAGTGTAAAGACATGTTAGATTTGAGATGGCAATGAGCTTTAACTTATATATTTAGTGTTTAAAATATGTGACTTATCACGTTTTCTTGTATCTTAGTATAGTTCTGGTTTTCCAATGGCCGATATTCTGACATGATGAAAAGACTGTAAAATATTACAGCAGCATTGCTGAAGACAAACTTACAGGAACAAGCTTAAATGTCTGGTTCTTTATTCTACAATAACCCAAGACAGCCTCAAAGCTTACATTAACTCGTTCACTGTATTTTCCGGTGTATAAATCTCCGTCAGTCCTGCAACTTATTCACTTTTTTTTTTCCATATTCATGACACAGTTTTTGACTGATGCTTTAAATTTTGAAGAACTGCAACAGTGAGTCCTCACATGTGCACTCGCTTCACTCAATTTGTGCAGGTAGAGGAACGCAGGAGAGCTAGTTGCTTCGGCTGAGATGGATGGATGGATGAATGGATGGATGGCGCCGCGCTGCCCAGGCAATATGAGGCAGTTTTTGACCATTAAATAAACACATAATAAATGCAACTTATACGCCGAAGCAACTTATACATGTTTTTTTCCTCTTCATGATGCTTTTTTGACTGATGCAACTTATATTCTGGAGCGACTTATACGCCGGAAAATGTGGTAAAAGAGCTCCGAAATGGACGTAGCATACCTTGAAGGAATGCACATCATCTTCCACCTTGGCTTGCATCCTAAAGTTTGAATCAAATATCTCATTTGCCCTCAGGGAATATGTTGGGAATGAAGCCCAGTTTCTGCTACACCAAATTGTAGCTAAATATCCATAAAATTGACCGAGTTATGACCGTTTGTGTGTTTAAGGTTGATTAATTGTTGCAGTCATCTTGATTTGGTTTGACTCCATAAGCTACTCAGTTAATACGCAGCCATTAGTTTTGTGAACAAATGAACACATCCACACGCAGAAACAGGCAACCACATGGTTGCTGTTAACAAATACAACTCAGAAGCAGCTTTTCATTAAAGGGGACCTCAGATGTATTTTTTAAATTTTTATGGTATTTCTGTGGGATATCCAGACCCTATTCCTTCAATTTAATGCACAAAATAATTATTAGATAATCAATTATACCCTTTTTAATTCTGCCATTTTTAACTTTCGTTTTGAACGACCGGTTTCTTGAAGTCCACGCCCTTCAACGATCTGTTCACGCCCTCTGTAACAGCCAGTATCTGTAATGTGTTGTTGTTTTAAAATTAGCTCTTTTTTTATTACTCATTTGACTTACTGTTAGTGTTAGCTTAAGATAACTTACCGAAACCCGTCTGAGCGCGCCGCAGTTTGCTGCTCCTTTTAGCATTAGACCACCCGAATCCGAAGCTAATGTTAGCTTGTTCCTCTTCCGGTTTTCGCCAGCTCCGCTCGTTGCACGCGATGAGATTTTGGGAGTTATCGCTGTTCCAGTGAAGACAACACAAAGTTCACCAAGTGTCTCCCGTAAATTAATCTGTAAGGAGAAGGTCCTCTTGCTGCGAGCCTGCTGCGAGGCTGCTGCAAGGCTGTACAGTTGAAGCTCCGCTCCATCGCGCCGGAAGAGGGTCCCGTCGAACCCGGTCCTTCCGCCTGTGGTCCGCTCGTTTAATTTTTGCCGGCTGCGCGTTGGCAGCGATCGCAAATACACTAAAAATTGAACTAAAACATAAAAATAACAATTATACTTTATTTATAAAGCCATTTAAAAAAACACAGCTGCAACAAAGTGCTGTACACATGAAATTAAGAACATATAAACAAAAGATGAGATGAAATCATGAAAAACAACAGTCATGTGTTTAATACAGAAGTGGGTTGAGCCTAACCAGGGGTTGCTAGGTGAGGGGCTGGACTCAGGTTTGATCTGATTGGCTGGCGGCTTGTGACGTCAATAAATGCAGGAAGTGTGAATCCTGGTGTATTTATCAAAAATAAATAAATCTACTTAGAGTAAATAAACCACTGGGTGCATTTTTTTGGCACAAGGACTGTTTTTTTATGAAGTAAATACCCAAAGTTTAGTAAAAAAACATTAAAAAGTGAATTTTGCATGTGTGGTCCCCTTTAAGATTTTCTCACTTTGTAGCCAATTTTTGGGATAAAAATTCAAATTGAGAAAATAACCCATGTGTTAAATGCTATTAAACAATTGAGAGTTGGAGTAAAATTTAAATTCTACACGTTGCTTCTTTGTAAATCAGAGTTTTTCTTCCCCTTCAGGCATCAGGGAATCAGGAAGCTAAAGCAAAGAGAGACGGTGCTCCAAACTAGAGCAAGGCCAGAGATCCTTGGATGGATATTAATGAGACATAAAGAGTGGCATGAAAAATGATCACATGGAGGAGACGGAGTGAAAAATGGATGTTTGAAAGAGCAACAATGGCTGATGAGGGAATGAGAAATGATGTAGCGCCGCGGTATTTGAAGGAACAAGAGCAAACAAGGAGCTGAACCCCAGCAATCAGAAAGACAAACAAAACATGGTGATGAATATGAAGCTGCAAATGAAAACAAATGAGGAAACCAAGTCCGGGTTGGTGAGAGGACTCGGAGGGAGGCTGAGGGGGTTGTTGTTTTAAGATCAGTACGGATGAGTGCGTCTCCCTCTGGGGAGGAGGCCCATTGGCTCTCCTTGTCTGTCACTCCACTCGTTTGTGCCTCGTTCTGCAGGAGAGGTAAAGGGCACCGAGCTGCTGGCGAGGCTTTCAGGTGCCGTGTGTGAAAAGAGGTGACGATTGGAAAAAGTTAGTGTAGATCTCTTTTCATCACCGAATGAGTCACCCTTCTTTTCAATGATGCTTCTCTTCCAACAACCATTTTGTAATTTTTCTCTGCTTTATTCATACAGTTAGTCTCATTGATTAAGAGGAATCATTTTCAAAAGACCTGCTTTAGACAGACGAAGACGTAAAAGCAGAAGTGCTTCTTATATTCTTTCATTATTATTTGCTCTTCTCGATTGTGCTTTTCTGATGAGTTTTAGAGTTGGGTTGAAATTATTGCTTTAGTTTTTTACCAAACTATGGAGGATTTTTTTAAATTACAAACAGATCTCCAAATTAAGACTACATTTTTGAAAAGATACACATGGTAAATGGAGCTTATTTATATAGCGCTTTCTAGCCCCCTGTGAGGAGCCCCAAAGCGCTTTACAATACCAACCATCCACCCATTCATACACGCATTCATACACCGGTAGCGGCAGACTGCCATGCAAGGCGCCTTTCCAGTCCTACCGGGAGCAACTCGGGGTTAAGTGTCTTGCCCAGGGACACAACGACACATGGTGTGGGGAACCAGGATTCGAACCTCCAACCTTCCGATCGGGGGATGACTGCCATTACCACTACGCCACGGCCGCCCCATGAATTAGTTTATCTCAAATGCACTATGTATATGGAAAATTGTGATTAGTTATTTGTTATGTTATATTATTCATAGATGATTGTCGTTTGAATTGATTGTTGCGTTGACTTTTGTTTTAAATGGGGGCAGATATGATTAAATATTTTTCTTCTTCTGCTACCTTTCATTTTAAGTATTGTTTACTCTTGTCATGTGGTTTTGTAAATTGTTTTTTGTGTGTGTTTTAAATATGAAATGATTTTTTTATTTTAAATAGGTCGGTTCCAAGCTGAAACTATAACCACATCATAACAATTAGAATATGATCTTGTGTGAATACGTGATCCATTTTTCTTCCATCCATTTTTCAGCATCTTTCTCATCCCACAGTTTTCAAGTTATTTCAAGAAATCAAACAAAACGTTTTCAGGACAATCCTGCCAATGACTTTAGGTATTGGTGCAACTTTAGCTTTTTGAAATATTTAGCCTTTTCTGCCACTTTTTTCTCATAGAAAATGAACTGAGC
>JBBPBX010000228.1:103548-144889 GCA_038048925.1 Garcialebias charrua
TATATATATATATATGTATATATATATATATATATATATCAGAGTCAGAGTCAGAGAGTCTTTATTGTCATTTGCACCGCATGTGGTACATGTGATGAAAACGAGATTATGTACACGGGGTCCCAGTTACATCCAACAACAAATGCAAGAGAAAAACAGTAATAACATCTAGAATTAACTAAGAGAAACATCAACTAGTAATACACTAAGCCCTAATGTAGTGGAAAAACATCATTATAAACAGCAGCACGAACATGAGTCTGTATGAGCAGATGGTCACAGATGAACACAGCAACAAGAAAACAGATCAGCATCAGCATGATGTGATATTTTGCAGTGTTTATTCTTATTATTTATTTATTCATGAGTCTAACAGCCTCAGGGTAGAAGCTGTTCCTCAGTCTAGTGGTTCTACATTTGATGCTCCTCAACCTCCGTCCTGAGGGGAGTGGGGCAAAGAGTGAGTGTGCTGGGTGAGTGAGGTCTTTCATGATGCAGGTGGCTCTTTTCCTATATATATATATATATATATATATATATATTAGCTTTTTTGGGTTCTTTCATCTTCTTTCTACGAACTACAACATTTTTGTGCTTCTTCTAACTTTGTTCTGCTAATTTCAGCTTGTTATGCTCCTTTCAGCTGATTTCTGCCAGTTTCAGCTTTTTCTGCTATTTCAGCTACTGTTCTATGCTTCTTTTACCTTTTGTGACTGATTCCACATTTTTATAGCTTATTTCCATTCTTTCCCACTTTATTCTGATAGTTTAAGCTTCTTTCTGCCTTTTCAGCTACTTTTCTAGCTTTATTTTCCTAATTTCAGCCTTTTTTAAGTAAATTTCCCAATTTGTATGCTCATTTATTTAAATCTAATTCAACAAATATGTGTTCTTTCTGATTTCTTCTTTAAATTCAGTCTTGTTCTTCCATTTCAGCTGTTTTTTTAGATACTTTTCAGCTGTTTTTCAGTAAGTTCTTCAATAAGCATTCACACTGCATTTTCACAGGAAATGCAATTTCTCTTAATTATATTCAGTACTTCTTGTTTAAAGGACATTTCAGTTAACCTTCCTACAAAAATCATAATCTAATTTTATTCTAGTTCATTTTATTTTGAAGTGTCAACTTTAACGCTGACAACAAAATAAAATGGAAACGAGTTGCTTGTTGTAGTACAAAGGTTTAGAGTGCCAATTCCAGAGCAATGAAATAAATAAAATGAGGTGCCGATTAAAAATGAATAAAAACTGAATGCTCAGCCTGCTGTAAAGATACTATTGGTGAGCACTACAGCAAGCTGTGGTGACATATCCATCGTCCATGAACTCAGTCCCCTGTCAGAGAGGAAACAAACAAAACCGTTTCAAATGTTAAAATGTAAAACATGGAACAATAAAGTCATCTACCCTTTTTTATAGCCTGTGTTTTCCACAAATTCTCTTGTTCTGCAGCTGTGCTTTTGTCGTGAGTGCAGAAAGTGGATTTTCATTGTCTTGTTGGAAATATCATCAACAATCTCTTTAAAAATGAAGACTGCGGGGGTATATGAAATGTCACTGGGATTGTTTTCCAATAAAAAGCCACACTTTCATTGTGAGCAAGCATGTTTTATGTGTTTTTTTTATGTTTGTAAGCATATTTCTGATTGGGATTCATCATTCGGCTCAGACCCCCATGTGTGCGTGTTATCCAGGAAAAGAAAACTGTCATAATTTTAATGTAAGTATGATAAAATGAGAATTTCTCTCGTGAGCTAAAGTGAAAAGAAATTGGTCTCAAAACTATTAACCTAAAAAATGTATATGCACACAATCGGATCCACTAATGATTCACATGCAATTTTCAAATGTACACATTTTAAACTGCACAAATAGTTTAAAGCGTGTGCACGGATATCTGAGTCTACTGAGTTTACTGGGTTATTCGAACAGTGCATTTCTGCCTTGACCCAGTGGCTCATAACTCCTGCATACCGTATGCTCACATTGACGTTAGGGGATTCCAAAAACATTAATTTTGTTTCAATTTAGACAAACATTTCTTTAGGAACGCACAAAACTGCTATGTAAAGTGTACAAGGCAAGATCAGATATGAAAAAAAAAAAAAAAAAGATTTTGTTCCAGCAATGGTGATTATTGCAATTAGTCACTTTCTTCTCCTGCTGCTGATTAATTAAAAATCATTTAAAGTCAGCAGGAATCCATTTACTTACACAAAAGTCTGAAAAGGTCTCTTGGACTTTATTGCTTTATAATATAGAACCAAATGAACATCAGGAGAAGTGACCTTAAACTCGCAATTGGATTTTCTGTTCACTTTTACGAGTGTTTATGATGGAAAATATTCAAGTTTACTTTAAAACACTGAATGAATGGTAGAAATACGACCAAAGGGTCAGTATTGGTGTAAACTACTGTATTAGCAGCTTTGTTTATACCAGGGGTCTGCAACCTTTGTGATAAAGAGCCATTTTTGCCACTTTGCTTACTACCATATTTTTCAGACTATAAGGCGCACTTAAAATCCTTTAATTTTCTCAAAAATTGACAGTGAACCTCATAATCCAGTGTACCTTGCGTATTATTTCTGGTTGTGCTTACTGACCTCAAACTGATTTTATGTGGTACAACTGAGCAATGTTGAGGGTTATTGTGAATGAGTTGCAAAAAGATTGACTGTTTTGTTTTGCTTAATGTGCCTTATAATCCAAAAAATATGGTAATTATGATGCCTGAATCTGCAAAGCCTGCCACATCTGTGTACTGTCAACCGGTGGCCCCTGGACCACATGTTTGTTGGATATGGGTTTTCTGGCCAGCGGGGGTGATATTATATAATCAAAAGTGTCCAACTATTATTAACATGTATTGATATTTTTACATTTTAATACAAAAGAAACGAACAGGTTCATGTAAAGAAAGAAAATATATACAATTTTTAGCAATTTTATAAACTTTAAAACACTGAACTCTGCAGGCCGATGTGAGTTCTTTGAATCGTTGAAGAATTAAGTATCTTACTTAAAACATAAAGTTAAAGGCAGTATAAAATTAAGCCAGTTTGTTGCATATCCAGTTACATTTTTAAAGAAAAATAAATACTTTTGTTTACGTTGACTTTGTTTTTGTGTTTTCAGAGTTACTCACTATTCTCAGCAGTATGTCTTAAAAGATATGCTAAAACATTCTGGTGGTAGAGAAAGATCACAAACTACTAGCATGATGTAGTCCACATGTTTTACGCCCTGTATTTGTGCTATTCATCACATATTTGAAAATGACAGGAAATCAGCTAAAACTAACCATTTTTATTGTTGCTAATAATTTAAATAAAATTCAGTTATGTTTTAGCCTGAAAGAGCCGCTGCAGAGGTACCAAAAGAGCCACATGTGGCCCCAGAGCCGCAGGTTGCAGACCCCTGGTCCATACTGTGTCTATCAGATGCCTTGTTGGAAAATACACAAAAATACATCTAATGTCATGCAAAAACTTTCAATTTTCTGAGATTACAACGTGTTAAAGGTTCTGGATTTGGTGCTAATAGTTTTATCAGCATTGGGACAAACTGGCGGCAGCCTGGAAAGCCTTCCTTGACAAAGTTATCATTGTTTTACCAGCTGCCAGAGCTGTTGCCCTGCGCGTGTTTAGCCCAGTTGCCATGAAGGTTATCAGGCCGGTGCACAAACTAGACGAGAGGTGGAGACGAGGCTCCCCAAAGATTATGAGGCATAAGCATTCAGCAGCAGGTGTTTTATTTATATATTTATTTTTTGCCAGTGTGCACGTGTCTGTTTACCCGCCGCCTTCGAAGTGTGTTTGCGTGCACCCGTGTGCAGAACCTCCCAGCAGGAGCAGCCAAAGTACGTTCCTCTAATGTCATCCCGTGGCCGTCCTCCAGCTAAAAGCCGGCGGCTTTTCTCTCTGCACTCCTCCCCCAATGTCACCTTTCCTTTCTCTCCACTTTTTACCTCCTGTTCCTCTGGTGCCTCCTCGTCCTCCTGCTCCTCTCCTCTCTCTCTGTTTGTCATTTTTCATCATCTGTACGTGTTGGCTAATCTTCGTCCTTTCTCTGCTCTCCGTCTCAATTCATCATCTCAGCTCAGGTCCTGAGCTGAAGGTTACCGAGTTGCTGATAGAGAGGAGACGAGGAAGAGATGATCATGAAGACTGACAAGGATGCAACAAGGGAGTTAACCTCCATTTTTTTTTTTCCCTCCCATCTTTGACTAATCTTCACCTCCATTCATTTATCTGTTTTCCGTTTCTTCATCTCATCTTCCTGATCTCTGCCCCTCCGTCTGGTTCGTCTGACATCTCACCTCTCCCTGCCTCCCTTCTGATCTCCTAACAATCAGCTGCAAACAGATGGACAAACTTCACCACCATGAGTGGTGCACGTTGGCTCCGTGCCTCACGCGCACCGGAGTGTGTTAGCGTGATCCAGGCGTGAGTTTGACACTTAACCCGGTGTTTGTTTGGCCCATCTGAGCAGCATGTGTTTGGAATTTGGTTTGCGCTCGTTAAATCTTGTCGGATCACCTTGCTTTGTCATGCCTCATCTCATCTCGGTGCACACACACACATGCAGCTCTGTACATTAGGCTGTTAGAGTGTTCTGTAAGGTCACATTCAGAGCGCCTCGCCACACAGGATGGCTGCATTAGACCCTGAAATTGTGGCAAAGCAGACCACCCTCTTAAAACGCCGGTGCCTCTAGCGACACTTTTTCCACACGTTTTCCCAAGCTATTTTTAAATTACCGTAACTCTGCAACCGTTTGTGCTATCAGAAAAATTCAAACGGTGTTTGAAAGAAAAAAAAAAGTGCGCTTTTAGGCTCTTTTTGCTACAGTTACGGTAGTCACCCTCCGTGAGCTGCAAACGCCCTGGAAAGCGAGTCCTTCGTATTCAGCACGAACAGAGTGCAGCTTGAGCAGGAAAAACATGAGCAGCAGAGCAGAGATTCAGATAAAACTATGTCAAATCAAGGAATAAAAAGACAATAAGGAGATTCCTGGATGATTTGAATTTGGAGAAGTTTCTTTTTGTTCTTCTGAAGAAAAAGCTGAAAAAACATTTGATCTAACAATCTAATAACTTTTTGAATTTTATTTCTGAATGAATGAGGGCTGTTATTTGGTGGATAATTGTTTTATACTGGGTACATATAATAGGATATAGTTTTATTTCATTTTTTATATTTTATTTTGTTTTTGGAATAGTATATCAAGTCTATAACATATACTATTCATCAGTTTGTACTTTGTTTGTGTAGAAGATAATGAGAAATGTAGGGAGGGGAAATTCGCCTGTAAATAATTTGAATTGTTAGTCTGTTTCTTATTTGTAAAAATAAGTGAGAATAAAAAAAACATTGTAAATATGTTCTATAGTGTTGAAATTGTTAATTTATGATGCAAAATCTGTACTGCATGTTCAAATGCAGTGTTTTATTTGCATAAAATCTCTAAAATCTAATTTCGCTTATTGTTTTTTCTTGATGTTAAACAGTTTAATAGTTGTTTTTTAACAAGTATAATGTAAAATAATGCCAGATATTGAAAGATCTAAATATTCTGAACAAATGTGCTGAAGCACTTGTCCATAGAACATTTTCTTCATATTTTCTAGTGAAAAACAAGTAAAACATGCCAGGCGGAAATTTGAGGCTTAGGTGTAAAAGGGAAATTCTAATCTCCACTCGCAAACATTTCTATTCAGTCTGTGCTGCCGCCGGCTGCCCCCTGAAGCAGCTAAACTTTAAACTCAGCTCTTACTCAAAGGGATAGTTGAGTTCTTTTAAGTAAGATTCTATGGAAAGGGTATGAACAGTTAGTATTTTATAATAGCATTTTTAAGACCTCAGTATTTTGATATTATGTATTTTTTGGACTATAAGGTAGTGCTGTCATTTCTAACCCGGGCCCGAAGCCCGACAAGACCCGAATTCAGAGCGGGCTGGGCCATGATAATGTGCTGGATAGGCGGGCTGGGTCGGTGTCGGGCTTTTGAATGTGTCAGCGGATCAGCTGCAATCCAATTATATGGCAACATGACTTGCCATACTTTCCAATTACCGTAATTTTCAGAGTATAGATCGCACCTTTTTATCATTTTTTTCATGGCCTGCGACCTATACTCAGGTGTGACCTATATATGGATTTTTCCAATTCTTTGGCAATAATTGGATGGTGCGACCTATACTCGGGTGCAACCTATACTCCGAAAAATACAGTACTGTATATGGCAATATGGCTTGCCATTCTTTCCAATTATATGACCACATGGCTTGCCATATTTTCTAATTATATGATAACATGGCTTGCCATTCCTTCATCAACTGCATGTCGCTATTTCACCATGAGCTGACCGGCCTGGAAAAAGGTAAAATAAAGTTCAGTTAAGCTTCAGATGGGACTATACTGCCAGGAAGCGATCCATCGTCCAAATGGACGGTCATTCAGCCGCTGCACTCACCGGACGCGCGCACGGCCGATGACCCAAACAGGTGAGATCCCAAAGCAGACATGTCAGAGCGGTCTTTAGTGCGGAATGCCCTTTTTATTCAGCTGTGCGTCCCAGACCGTTAATAACTATATAAGTACTGGTAGTCAGTACTGGTAGTCAAAGTTTAATTAAAAATGTCTTGAGTTTTTTCAGGTTTGCACCTGTATTTACTGTTAATTCGTTGAGTTGGGCGGGGTTTGGAAATCATGGCTACAGGCTGGGGCCGGGTCAAATCGATTTGTTTGTGCCCGAATGCAACTTATAAGGTGCACTGGATTATAAGGCACATGAATCAAAACTAAAACATTCTGACAGATTTTTGAGTGCCGTGTACCACATAAATCTGTTTGAGGTTGGTAAGCACAGCCAGAATTAAGGAGCACGGGATTAGAAGGTTCACTGTTGATTTTTGAGCAAATTAAAGGATTTTAAGTGCGCCTTATAGTCCGAAAAATACGCTAGCTCAATTCTGAAAGGATTGACGAGCTATCAGCTAGTTTGAAAAAGGCTAATGTCAAAGTATTGCTGCTGCTGTGTTAAAAAGCCCAGTTTCCAAAGTACTGTAATTTGGGACTCAAAGAAAGTGTTGAGAATGATTCAGCTAACAGACAGACCGTGTTGCCTCCAACAGTCAATGCAAACGTTTTGGGCGAAGACGTTGCACAATGCGTAGACCTCAATGCACGTGATAGAGATGGATTTTAGCTACTACCTCACTAGATTTTAGCTGAAATGAAATAACATTGACTGAGTTACAGCCATTTTGTGGCCGTCATCACAAGTTGGGGTAATTCTAAAAGTTAATCTGTTGCAGAGGCCCATCTAATGAATTTATCCTGAGTGGTTCATTAAAATCCAAGTTGTTCAAGGGATATTTTGCTAACAGACTAAAAACGTTGTTGCTCAATTTGTCTGTGTTGGGAACAAACGATACAAAACAAATTGTGTTTAATATTTGTAAAACTAAATGAGTGAAACAACTTTTGTGCTCGCTAAGGTCACCTAGCTGGGGCAGCCATCTTGAATGGGTTGACTCCAGCAGTAGATGTTCATCTAAGATTATCTATATGTTTAATTAACATCTGTCTCTTGGTTCATACGATATTTTGCTAGCATGAAACACACACACACAGGCATGTCAGCATTGCATTTGGCAGTGGGTGATAAATAAACTACATTTCTCTAAAGAGAGGTTCAAAAAGCTGAATACAAAAGATGCAATTTGTCATAATCTTTCCACAGAACCCACTTCAAAACCTCAATTTCAACGGTCAAGACCAACAAGAACATTGTATTGCTCCTATATTTTTTATTTTACATCAATGAACTTAATATGTGAGTTCCTGTCTGCGTTTTCTCTCAATCTTCCTTCAACCTGCTTCACACAAACACTGTTCATTCACTGAAACTTTTTTTTCTCACCGGTCTTTTATGCATTACAAATCTCTTCCTATTAATCTGTCTTCTCATCTTTCAATTTTCTCTCCTTTGCTGGCCTTGGTCTTTCCATCCCTTTCTTCTGCCTCGCTTAAAGCATTTCACCTCTTGGCTATCTCCACGCCTGGGCCAGCTACCCCCGTTTAACACAACTCTTATCTCATCCTTTACATTGCTTCATCTCTTTTTGCCTCATTCTGTGTCTTTTTGCACAGCTAACTCTTCTACGTTCTCTGTCCGCTACCCTCCCTATCCGTTCTTCTTCCCCTCTCTGGCTGATATTAAACCCTGTCAAAGCAGCGTCTGCACCACTATACGTTTCCCATCAAGGCTCCACCATGTGCACCACGAGACCTTGGAAACTAAGATAAAGTGTATCAGAACTGCAGTGGGTTCACTGCTCCGTGGGCAGGGTGTATTTTTGGATGCCATTTCATATTTTTTGACACTCCCCGCCCTGCTCCACCCAGTCTGCCTCCGTTTTTCTCCCTTCAGTGTGTTTTTGCTCGGTTTCTGCCTCTCTCAGACAGACACTGTCACCGTCCTGACAGTGAGGGGAGTCTGTAGTGATTAACACTGATTAAAGTGGCTAACGAGTCT
Source organism: Garcialebias charrua (assembly GCA_038048925.1). Lineage (NCBI taxonomy): Eukaryota > Metazoa > Chordata > Actinopteri > Cyprinodontiformes > Rivulidae > Garcialebias > Garcialebias charrua. The sequence continues at coordinate 112,094 of JBBPBX010000228.1, forward strand.
CCTGTTCAGTCTGATGATGTGAAGCTGTGTGGGGTTCTCAGAGTGTATTTAAGGCACGTTTTCTTCTGTGTATGGCTGTATTTTGTGCCCAACACTTGTCCATGAAGCTGTCACTCATCTGAGCAGAGTGTTGGAGAAGAAAGGCCCAGCTGTGGCTGCTTAGCACCGAGGTGTCTGTGGTTAATGGGACTGTGCTCAGTCCAATATGTACTGTATTTTTACTGTCTGAGCAGATATAGTTACTTGATCATGATGGAGCTTATTCCAACTTAAATCCCACAATTTACTGATGTGCAGATAAAAGCCACATCTCATTTGCATTGGAACATATTTGCCACTGTGAAGCATTTCTGTAAAGGAACTGCAGCTGCTGGAGGTTTTGGAGGGAATGTTGATCCATTCTTGTGTGGTGTAGGAGTCTAGCTGTTCAGAAGACCTCAGTCTGCTTTGCTGGAGCATTTTTGTCTCATGATGCGTACAATGTTTTCACTTAATTAGTGGACTGAGGGCAGACAAGGTCAGCACTCTTACTCTTCAAGCAACGCTGTTGTCATGGATGCAGTATTAGTGTTGTATTCATTCAATACACATGGCTTCTTTAAAAAAAGACATCTACCGTAGATGTGAGCAGGGCTTGTTCTTAAACATGTATATTCTTTACTGTGTTGATGGTGGTGGCACTGATGCATCCTCATACCATCTTGCCACTACACCATTTCTTCCCCATACCATGAATTGCGCCGTTTGGGGTGGCTGCATGCTGGAGAAGCTCTGTTACATTCAGTCTGAGATTTTGCTTTTGGAAACTTTAATTCCTCTTTTTCTGGATGTAAATCACTTTTTTGGTATGATTGTTTCCTCTGATATTGAATGCTGTGCAGCTGAAGGGATTTTTACTGAAACTTTTTTAGTATTGGACATGTGTTATGGTGCGTAACCAGAACAACAAGGTGGTTTTCTACAACCGGGAGCAGCTGATTAACATCTCAAATGCTCAAATAATATCTCAACTACAGCCCCAAAACTCAAATGAGTTGAAAAGGAGGCGCTGTGGATGCATTCCCATCTCCCAGCCGGCTGTGCTCAAGTGCCTGACCACTGAGATCCTGGAACAAGCAGGAAACACGGCCTATAACAGCAGAAGGACCAGGATCGTTACCCGGCTGGCTGTCCGCAGCTACAAGGAGCTCGGCAGGCTGCTGGAAGGAGTGGCCATTGCTCTGGGAGGAGTTTAGTCCTGCATTCGGGCGGTCCTGCAGCCCGGAGGAACCAAGAGGCCAGTCGAGTCTGGGTGGATAGATCAGACAGCATCTGCGGCCAGTTTCTTCAGATCTGATGTGGGACGGACCTTCCTGCCTACAACCTTCAGTATCTAAAACATCTCTTAATGATTTAACTAGTTACATAATTCGATTTTCTTTTGGGATTAATAAAGTATTTTTGAATTGAATTGAATTGAATCAGAGATAGACTTTTGAAGTGAGCACTAATAACAGTCTGTTCCCTCTACTCTTTAGTATGGAGGATGTGGGTTAAAAGATAAAATTAAAATTTTGATTCGTCTGACCACTAAATGTTTTATGTATATTATTAACATTTCTGTGCAGTACCTTGAGATGACTTATGTTGTGAATTGGTGATATATAAATAAACTGAATTAAATTTAAATTAAATGGTTTTTAGTCCATTTTAAATTAGCTTGACCCTGCAGGTGTGATAGAGCTTTGACTACTTACTGTGATGGACTGTCTTTACAGACTGATTTGTGGAAGGGTTCCCGAGCCGTGCAGTGATGTTCGTAGCAGAATCAGATCGGTTTTTAACATAGGACTGCCCGAGGGTCCGAAGATCACGGGCATCCAGTATTGAATGTTGCCCTTTCACACACACAGCAATTTCTTCAGCTTCTAGAAAATGTCTGATAAATTTTTGAAATGTAGAGATGATAGGATAGTCATAATCAATAAAATTCCCAATTTTCAGTGATGGAACATTACTATAGAAAAATGTTCACCAAATTTTGGATTCAGTTTTCTGGAGACAAGTGAACCTCTGCCCATTTGTACTTCAACCTTTCCAAATGGACTTTTTAAACAAATGTATCTCCTTGTTTAAACAATTACCCTTTATTTATAGCCACATTTTGAACAGACATTTATGAAATCCAAATAGTCTCAGTTTCATTATCTTTACACCAACATTTTCATTTTGATTATGTTGTACTTTTGGCAGCTACATTCTGCAGCGAGCAAACTCACACAAACTACCGTATTTAGCCATTGTTTTACGCCTGATGCCCTTTCTGACACAACATGGAAGCTTATATCTGGAGGGTTACAAAACCATGGCACTGACCACCGAGCTACTGCAGCCCTTGTGATTATTATCATGGAAACATTAGATATTTGATGGGCTTTTATTTCTTAAAATCACATTTTTTTCATAGAATCTAGCGAGGGAGATGAATTACCAGATTGCTTGCTGACTTTGAAGAATGATAAAGGAAATGGATCTTGTCATGTTTAAAACAATGGTAGAGACAGGGCAGCCGACTTGTGACCCAAAAGTCCCAGGTTCAATCCCCAGTCATTGCACATCTCGTGGTGTCTCTGAGCAGCCCACCCTATCCCCAATTGCTCCCTGGGCGCTTTCAATAGCTGCCCACTGTTCCACTGGATGGGTTAAATGCAGAGATCAATTTCACCATAATATGGGAACATACAATGATGACAACACATGACACTATTATTATTATACAGTATTATTGTATTTTAAACATAATGAAGTGTAACTCCTGAACATTTGGGATTTTTCTTGCCTTTTAAAGGATTTTTTCCCCCTTTTTAAGTAAAACCTGGACAATCGGAATCTTATGGCATTTTGGGGAATTTACAACCACGCATACCGGTACATTTTTTAATATGGTTGCCATGATAAGAAACTTTTCCCATCATCTAAAGGCTGGAAGTCCAAATAAAAAATGTCAACACCCTGTTAAGACATTTTATTTTATTCTGATCATTCCAACTGATACAGTATATTGATTTATTATTGTGAAATGACAAAATATCCTTGCCGTGAACCACTTTTTTCAACGTTTATATTAAATTATATCAGGGAAAATACGATACAAAACTTTAATATTTAATATTGATATTGATTAACATTGATCTGGGAAACAAAACAGATTCAAATAACATCAGTACATTTATAAATTCAATGTACTGTATAGTTTAAATCTGTATCCGATCAAAGCCAACAAGAATTACAACTCATAGTGCCACAATAATTGATAATATTTTCACAAATATAACAGATGGGGATGTGATAGGTGGTATTTTAACGACCGACTTAAGTGACCATTTACCAGTTTTCACAATCTATAAAAATGATCAAAGCATCACAAAAGCAGTTACAACTAAGAAAAAAATAATAAACACATAAAAAAAAGCTTTGGATTAATTAAAAGAGGATCTAGATAAACAAGACTGGAATGACGTGTATGTTGATGATGCGAACAGATCATATGATGAGTTCATGAATATCTTAGAAGCTCCCTTGTGCTCTGTAACAATAAAAGCGAGAAAATAAAATTTGCTATCACATTTGCTATAATTTTCACAGGAAATAAAAAGCTTGTACTGATACCTTTAGGTATCTGAAAGAGAAAATGCTACAATCATAAAATAATCCAGTTTGTTTACCACAGTTTCAAGAAAGTAATAAACTGCAAAGTAAATACCTTCATGTCTTTACAACACATTTCTTATGTTTCTGCTTCCTTCACAAAAGCAAAATCACCTTCAAACTAAATGAAACTGAACAAAAAGAGGGTGATCTTCGCGTGTTGTTCGGTTAAGTAGGTTTAGTTTTTGGGGCAGCAGCTCGAGCGTGAACCTCCAGTCCCCGGCTGAGGTAGTGCCGGTTGAGTGAACCTATGAGGTGAAAAGATTCACATCCGACATGGCTGCCTGAGCCATAAGAACAACTCCATGAATTATGAAAGGGCACGAGCCCATCGCTGGTAAGAGATGGAGACGGAGATAACAACAAGCGGTAGACAGAAAGATGGTGTAGAGCAAGCAAACTGGGGGAGGGGAAATACAGGAGAAAAAGATGCACTGGCATAGTCAGACAGGGAGATAAAGATTGCATGTGCACTGGAGTGAAAGAGTGTTGGTTTTGGAGTGAGACAGAAGAGTGTGTGCTTGTGTTTGTGTGAGATTGTGTGACTGTGCCAGTGTTTGGCGGTGAATATTCCACCAAATCTAACCAGCTGTATGAAGAACGGCCAAGTGTGCCGTTTATTGGACTCATCACCAGCCGCACAAAGGCAACATATCCACACAGGCATCATAACTTACAGCTCGCCGGCTTTGTTCCAGCTTCTTCAAGCAGTTTTCTCTGTGGAGGTGTGACAGCACGCCAGGGATCTGCTGCCCAGTCCTTCTAAACCCTAGCAGGAAAAAAAAAAAGGGGGATTTTTTTTATCCCCTTTCTTTTGCACCAATTATCTTATGTGTGATCAGTGAGGCTGGCTGCCCATCATGCTCAGACTCTGGTTTATTCTGTCTTTTAATCTTTCCAGTAATCATTTTGCCTCTGCTGAGCAGGAGTCGCAGCAGTGAACCCCAAGACAAGGCAATTCCTTGAGGAGATTGCACGAGGCGGCATTCATTAATGGCCCTCGCCAGATGCTGGGCTTCACATGAAATGAAGGCGCAGAGGCATTTGAATTTTATTTGATTCGTCAAGATAATGTATTGTGCCTCTTCACAAAGTTGGGCTGGATTTTCAGAAAGGTGGTTATTGTGGCTATTGAGAGAGCGGGCACGTTCCTTTTTCGTGTCTTCCTTAGAGCCTGCTCATTATACAAGCTGTCTCCGTGCATGGAAGATATAATTTTCTGTGTCAAAACCTTGACTGGATACTGTGAATATGTCTTGGCAGGTACTTACTTGTTGAGGGGAACAATCCTAAACATATTAATTTTGTTAAACGTCTTCATAAGGACATAAATAAAACCAACTGGAATTTCATCATTTAATCTTTTCAGTGGGAGTGGTGGCGCAGAGGTTAAGAAGGTGAGCTTGTGATCGGAAGATCGCCGGTTCAAGCCCCGGTACCGACAACATCAAAAGATGTGGGTGGGATAAGTGAAGCGGTCACACCTGTCTCTACCCTCATCTGCCCCACTCTGGGCCCTTGAGCAAGGCCCTTAACCCACACCATCTGCTCCCCCGGGAACCCTAGATATCAGCTCTCTACTCCACACAGAGGGCTGTGGTTGCTCGGTGGTCTGTGGTTGTGTCAGGAAGGGCATCCGGCGTAAAAACAACTGCCGAATCTTTGTGCGACTAGATCGCTGTGGTGACCCCTAACGCAGGGAAAAAAGCCGAAAGAAGAAGAAAAAAAAAATCTTTTCAGTTAATATTTTGGGTGATATCACCATAAAAGGCAGGGATAGTGTTAGTAAAATACCTTCTGAACCGTTGGACAATTTTCAAAGTCAACCCAATTCGAGATGGGCACAAAAGTAATTGTTGAATAATACGTGATAGTTTTTGGAGTCAGCCTCTTTCATGATGGCCGAGAAGCTAATTTAGTTTAGCAAATGCATAAAACGGTCATCAAAGTTCATGCTTAATATCCATCCATCCATCCATCCATCCATCCATCCATCCATTTTCGTCCGCTTATCCGGGGTCGGGTCGCGGGGGTAGCAGCCTAAGTAGGGAGGCCCAGACTTCCCTCTCCCCAGCCACTTGGAGCAGCTCCTCTGGGGGAATCCCAAGGCGTTCCCAGGCCAGCCGAGAAACATAGTCCCTCCAGCGCGTCCTGGGTCTTCCTCTGGGTCTCCTCCCGGTGGGACATGCCCGGAACACCTCACCAGGGAGGCGTCCAGGAGGCATCCTAACCAGATGCCCGAGCCACCTCAACTGGCTCCTCTCGATGTGGAGAAGCAGCGGCTCTACTCCGAGTCCCTCCCGGATGACTGAGCTTCTCACCCTATCTCTAAGGGAGAGTCCAGACACCCTGCGGAGAAAACTCATTTCAGCCGCTTGTATCCGAGATCTTGTTCTTTCGGTCATAACCCAAAGCTCATGACCATAGATGAGGGTGGGAACGTAGATCGATCGGTAAATTGAGAGCTTTGCCTTTTGACTCAGCTCTCTCTTCACCACGACAGACCGGTACAGCGCCCGCTTCACTGCGGACGCTGCACCTATCCGCCTATCGATCTCACGCTCCAGTTTTCCCTCATTCGTGAACAAGATCCCGAGATACTTAAACTCCTCCACTTGGGGCAGGACCTCCTCCCCGACCCGGAGAGGGCATGCTACCCTTTTCCGGCTCAAGACCATGGCCTCGGATTTGGAGGAACTGATCCTCATCCCGGCCGCATCACACTCGGCTGCAAACCGCTCCAGTGAAAGTTGTAAATCACGAACTGATGAAGCCAGTAGGACCACATCATCTGCAAAAAACAGAGAAGCGATTCTAAGGTCACCAAAACGGATCCTCTCAACACCTTGGCTGCGCCTAGAAATTCTGTCCATAAAAGTTATGAACAGAATCGGTGACAAAGGGCAACCTTGGCGGAGTCCAACTCTCACTGGAAACGAGCCTGACTTACTGCCGGCAATGCGGACCAAGCTCTGACACCGGTCGTACANTCAAGTGTCGTAACCGCTCAACCAAACTGACAGTTGTGCAACAGTAGTCCTTCATCATATAAGAAACAAGTCCAAACCGCTAGAGTGTGTGTGCACAGTTTCAACGAGACAGAGTTCATTCAAACAAGGTAATAAAACATTCTGGTTTTACTCGAGATGTGCTGCATGGCTGGAGCAGGGCAAACCCCTAGCCCCCCATGGGCTAAATAAATGAATAAATGACCGCCAGGTCAGCTCCTAAACCGCTAGGCAACCGTGACATCTTTTATACTCAAGTGGGTGGAGCATCACCAGGGGTTGCTAGGTGAGGGGCTGGACTCAGGTTTGAGGTGATTGGCTACGGTTTGTGACATCACAAACCGCAGGAAGTGTGAAACGGAGCGTTTTTAATCACAGACAAATAAATCTACTTAGAGTAAATAAACCACTGGGTGCATTTTTTTGGCACAAGGACTGTTTTTTTATGAAGTAAATACCCAAAGTTTAGTAAAAAAACATTAAAAAGTGAATTTTGCATGTGTGGTCCCCTTTAAGAAAATATCTTCTGAACGGTTGGATGCATTTTTACAAAACTCTCACTGGCTGTAACTGCAGCTGACTAACTTTCAAAGTCAACCCAATTCAAGATGGGCACAAAAGTAATTGTTGAATAATACGTGATAGTTTTTGGAGTCAGCCTCTTTCATGATGGCCGAGAAGCTAATTTAGTTTAGCAAATGCATAAAACGGTCATCAAAGTTCATGCTCAATAATCGAGGTAAAAAAAATCCAACAATGTTCAGTCAGGTCCTGTGGATGTTTTTTTTTTTTGAGGGGGGGAGATGTTTCATCCTTCATCCAAAGGACTTCATCAGTCCGAGGAGCCCCAACAAACTCAGTCCCACAAGCAGCACATTCATGTAGGGAACCAATCAGTTTGCTGTTCATAAGATGTTTTCCGGGGCCCACCCTCTCCCCCATCGACTCTTCTGAGGCAGCCATAGCCAAAGTGGTTCAAAACGTGCTCATTGATTGATAAGAAACAATCCAGATGACCTGACTGAACATTGTTGGATTTTTTTACCTGGATTATTGAGCATGAACTTTGATGTTTTAAACCACTTTGGCTATGGCTGCTTCAGAGGAGTCAACGGGGGAGAGGGCAGGCCCCAGAAACCATCTTATCACCAGTAAACTAGTTGGTCCACTATAGGAGTGTGCTGCTTGTGGGACTGAGTTTGTTGGGACTCCTCGGACTGATGAAGTTCTTTGGATAAAGGACAAAATGTCTAAACAAAACAAAAAAGAAACCGTCCAGATGACCTGACTGAACATAAAATGGCAATAATTTAGTTTCAATGCATTGAGTAGGGGTGCATCGATAAATCGGCCCCGATTTCCTTAATTTTGGGAAATCGTAAATCGGCCAATGCTTGCATGAGCAACCGATTTTACAGATATTTTTGTTTGTTTTAACAACATATTGTCTAAACTTCATTTATATTTCAGAGCACTACCTTGTGACCAGTTAAAACAAGTTTATATTGTTTCTAGAATATTGTTCAAGGGTCTGTTTTTCAACAAAATATGATTGAAATTTGAAGGTGCATTGTGACCTTACAACATCATACAGTGTTGCTCATAAAACAAAATCGGTATCGGCCAAAATCGGAATCGGCAGGTCAGACTTTGTAGAAATTGGTGATCGGCCAAAAAACTGCAGTCGGTGCACCCATAATACTGAGTGCTACACTTTGTCCATAAACGTTGCTTTAAAACTTGGCGTTTCAGCCCCACTACACCATCACTCAGTCCCTCGCAGTCATCGTCTTCCTGCTGCAGCCGCCGTGGCGTTAGAAATTCTCCTGGAAGAAATAAACGTGCCGCTGGCATCTTTACCTCCATCAGAATGCTTCACATTTACATGGAGCAGCTGCAAAATGCTCTTTTTTTTCTGTCCTCAGTTGCATAACTACTATACTTATAGGCTATGAACAAGCAACTGTTGCAACACACAGCCTTGGGAGATTTAGATTTCAGGCAGGCGAAGAGAACGCAAAGCATATCAACTTAAAAAGTAAGAAGGGAGAGATTCTTGCAGGCAAAGGGACGGAGAGAACGAAAGCCACAGAGGAGAGTGAGAAGACGTGCAGCAGACAGTCAATTATTCAGAGGAGAGAGGTCTGCTGTGTCTGGGGAGCTGCTTTAAGCACGCCTGCCTGGCATCACCTGCTAATGGGCCACAGATTGACATGCTACCTGAGCAGACTCTCCTCACCCCCACCCCCAAAGCAGCTCTTCTCTCCTAGACGGGGCCTTATCAGTGCTCTCTGGTGGAACGTGTAAATAATTACTTGATGACCACTCTGCTGTGTAAGCTGGAGGGCTGTTGGCTAAAATATAAATAGAGGTATATTTGAAAGCATAATGGATTATTTTAAGAAAATAATGGAATTATTTAAGGAGGTCCGTTAAGCAGAGTTTATGTAATTCTGTCTGTGTATTGAATAAGGTTCGTGGCATATCACATAATTATTTGTCCCTTTTTTTTTAATCACTGTTTTTTTATTAAAGTTTTTTCCTTTTATACATACAAATAAGAAAGCGTGGGTACAAAAAATGTTATACGTATGGTCTGTTTAAACAACATACATAAATAAACACAAACAAAAATTCTTTAAAATTAATCCCATTCACTCCTATCCAGGTCACTGCCCTATGTCCACACACTACATCTTTAAACCTGACAAAAACAGAGAGCACAAAAAAATAAAACAGAGAATTCACCTGAAATATTATTGTATATTTTGGAATGTATCAAGAAAAGGCCCCCATATTTTATTAAATTTCTCAGTAGAGTGCTGAAGAGAACACCTTATTTTTTCTAGTTTCAAGCATGACAAAAGGTCATATAACCACTGTTTATGAGTTGGAAGGGCAGCACCCTTCCATCTTATTAGAATTGCACGCCTTGCTAACAAGGAACAAAAAGCCAGTGCTTGTCTTTTGGAGGCTGATAGAGGTAACTCTTCACCACTGATACCAAACAGAGCAAGGAGAGGGCTAGGTGTTACTTCTACTCTGAAGATTGTGGACAGGGTTTTAAAAACATCCGTCCAAAACTGACCAAGGCTGGGACAGGACCAGTACATATGAACCAGTGTGGCCTCAGCAGTTTTGCATTTGTCACAGTATGGGGTGATTTCTGGATAAATACGAGACAGTTTGCTTTTGGAGAAGTGGGCTCTGTGTACCACTTTAAACTGAATAAGACAATGGCGTGCACATAGAGATGTTGTGTTAACAAGTTTAAGTATAGAAGCCCATGTTTCATCTGGAATGGTCATGCCCAGGTCCTCCTCCCATACAGCTTTAAGTTTGGGTGAGGAGGTCTCCATCATGTTCAACATTAGATTGTAAAGCCGTGAAATAAGCCCTTTACGGGTCGGGTTCAATTGTAAGATGGTTTCCAACAGTGTAGGCTCTGGTAGAGAAACTGAGCCTGAAAAATGTGATTGAATAAAATGTCTGGTTTGTAAATATCTGAAAAAATGGGATTGTGGTAGACCATACTTATTGCTAAGTTGTTCAAATGATGCCAATTTCTTCTCAATGAAAAGGTCCTTAAAATGAGTAAGACCGCTCCTGCGCCATCCCAGAAACACCCCATCCTGAAGAGATGGTTTAAACAAATGGTTAAGTGCAATGGGGCTTAGAGGGGAAAAATCCTTAAGTTTAAAATGTTTTCTAAACTGGCCCCATATTTTTAGTGAATGTTTCACTACAGGATTCAAAATGGAGTTGGGTGAGGAGAGTGAAAGTGGAGCACAAAGCATAGCTGGTAGAGATATATTATTGTTGTTGTGTAATTCCATAGTCACCCAATCAGGGGAATTACTCAGGTTATGGTAAAAATACCAGTGCACTAAGCATCTGAGGTTAGCAGCCCAATAATAAAACCGAAAGTTAGGAAGACCAAAACCCCCCTCCTCTTTAGGTTTTTGAAGATTCATCTTATTAAGCCTTGGACGTTTATTCCTCCATATGTAGGATGAAAAAATTGAATCCAGCTCGTTGAAAAATATATTAGGAATAAAAATAGGTAGTGCCTGAAAAACATATAAAAATGTGGGTATTTGTCCCTTTTTTAAATAAAAATATCTACATAAGGGTATATTTTTACGTTGGCATTTAGGAATCATTGGTCTGTGATGTCAGACAAGCCTCAGTTCTTATGTTCAATTTAGCAGTAATGAAGGAATGGCTTAAAATGGAATACAGTAGTCCCTCGATACTTTACGGTTCGACTTTTGCAGACTCATTCTTTCGCGGGTTTTCAGCATATGATTGTACACATTGTTTCCCGGTGGCCTGGCCAGCTCAGTGATCACCGAGAGGCCCCCTCTTTTCTCTTTCTGAGTCCATTTGTCACAGCAGAGCAGATAAATTCTACATTTCTCTGCTCTATATTCTCGTTGTATCTCATTTAATTGACATTTAATTCTGTTGCACCTTGTAGCACTTTGAGATTTTCATTAATGAAAAGTGCGTTATAAATTGAATTCATTATTATTATTATTATTATTATCTCGATACAATGATAATAAAGCTTATTCTGATTCTGAAATAGAAAAGGCAGGTGCGCAACCTGTTGTGTTTCTCTGCACTGTTGTGACAAACAGCTGCAAAAAGAGAAAGTAGGGGATAGTCTGTCTTTCCCTGTTGCTGCTGTGGGAGCTTCAGTGAGGCAGATACCAGAGTACGGTAAGTGGTATGGATTGTTTATTTAAATAATCAAGCACGACCCGACCTGAGCCATAACCCAAACTGAGCCGAACCAAGCCAGGATATTTCCCAGGTGCCCCAATGGCCAGTCTACCCCCTGGCACTGATTGGCTCAGTAACTGTAGCATCAGCCTGTCTGCTCTCTTTTGCTGTGTTCTTTTAGAGCGTTTAAAGAGTTTAAAACATTGTTAACAACATTGCAAGAGTGTGGGAAGGGTTTATAAAGCCTTACAATATATTTAAATACTAAAATAGATTATAACATCCTGACTTTGCAGATTTTCACATATTGTGGGGGTGTCTGGAATGTAACCTCGTGATAAGTGAGCGACTGCTGTAATCTTTTATGAGTTTTATGAGATACACAGTAAGACAGATCTCTCTTGTAAATGAGTTCTCGAGGCTCAATGAGACTAACTTGTATAATTAAAGCTTGAAGGAATGAATGAACATTGAAGGGTAAGGTTGTCCTGTGGGTTAGAGAAACCCTGCACTCAAATCCCGGACGAGCCCCCAAGTCTTGTTGTCCTATTTAACATTGGCTAATGAACATGATAACAACAATCTGTCATGCGTGAGTGTTCATAGGATATACAGTAAGACATTTAGGTTTTACGTTATTTTTGTAGAATTGAGAAACCCTGAGCTCAAGTCCCAGACAAGCCTCCAGTCCTTTTTATTGTGTTTCAGCATAAAAATATTAATCTCCTGCGGGTTTCAAGCACCAACAGGTTTCAAGCACTCACTGAGATATTGTGATTTGACAATATAAAGATTTACAGATTGCAGATATTACGTGTGCTATGGTGCTTATAACAGTTGTAACAATGATAGCTGCAATGCTAAATTGCTAATGCTAACAAGTGATCAGGGAGAATGTTCATATTTCTTAGATGTTTCTCGAAAATCCATAGTTTTGTATTTGTGTGTGTGTTGAATGATCTGCAGGGGGCTTTGTAGGAGAAACCTAGCATTTGATATGACTTGGAGATAAAAGACCTGATTATTCTGGTTCCATTAGCCAGAATTTGACTGAATATGGGCCATCTGACCCAGTATTTTCCTTCATCTTGATTTCTTTCCGCTTCTCCCTTTTCCTTCTGTTTCTTTGTTCTCTTTTCTTTTCTTTATTTTTGTACTCACTGGTAATATGTGTGCCAGTCCTGAATAGGGCCTTAAAGACTGAGGTTTTTGAAAATGAACTCCCTGCTGCTGTTGGCTTCCTGAGAGAGCAGCCGAGCCTCTCTCACACTGAACTTCAAAGCTTGCAAGCTTAATAAAGATAACACAAGTGGTACTGTTGTCTTGTATCACAAGTTTGTGTGTGTTTCTTTGCGTTGCACTTTGCATAATGCATACATGTTTTGTTTCATTTTTTTATTTGCACTGTCATGATACCATTTTTCCTTTCTTGTGCACGCTCTGCTGTGGTTTGTGTTGGTGCAGTGAGCAGCCATAGAAAGCACCCGGGGAGCTGGGGAAATAGGTGTGCACTCATAGACACCCCAAGGTGTGTAGTGGCCGGGGCCGGGGTTTGAACCTGTGTCCTTTGGGTCCCAAGTCGGCAGCCCTGCCTCTACACCATCTTGGCCCCATATGTACACACAGTCATCCTGAAGGGGATGACGTGTGTGAAGCTGCTGCTATCAGGACACCATATGAGACATCAAAAGATATATCACATTTTGTCTTTCAGCGGCCTCTCCCATCCGTATCGGGATGAAGGTTATAGGTGTGAAAACAAGGAAAGAACCATGAGGGTAGTAGCGTTGGTATTACAAAAAAGATATATCACATTTTGTCTTTCAGGACACCATATGAGACATCAAAAAACTCTACCAGCAAGCACACATTTAAGACAAATCACATTTGCATTTGAGGGCGAAGCAGTGAGACAAGTCCATGAGCTCCATTCAGATTAGCCAGAGTTCTGATGATGACGTGATCAGCCAGCCTTATCTGACTCAGAGGACACAGAATAGTTCTCCGGGGAGGGAGGGGGGTGTTGCGACAGAAGCTTCATTTCTTCAGTTGCTTCACTCCGGAGATTTTGTAGTCAGCCTGTCCAGGCTGACTCAGGGAGTCTGATTAGATTAGCATGATTTATCTTTAGGGCAGGCTCACAGTGTTCTTTCTGTGGCCTTGAAGTCCAGGTGGCTGTCTGGAATCCAGTACACTCCAAATCATGGGAAACTTTTCACTGACCCGAACTATGAATCAACCTCCAGATGTGACTCTCCTGGGTGTTGCACACGAGTCCCGAACCTTACCGGTGGTATGCGGTCCTCTGCCGCCTCCGCTTTGCGGTTCAGCTCATAAAGCAGCTGGTTCATTGATGTCACAGCTCGGATCACACTCTCGGTTTGAGAAGGGAGCTTCGACAGTGCGTTGATCGCCTCGGAAGTCTTCCTGATTTTCCGATAGAAGAGAACTCCATACAGGCCAAAAAGCAGAGCACCTGATATCATAATTCCAATTATGAATATATCCTCCACATCCTCGACAGAAAGCACGTCCAGGCATAACATCTTCCATTCACCCCAGGAATCCATGATATACCCAGCAGGATGCGACTGCAAAGGGCAAGCCGGTTCCCCAGGACCGGAATGCTTCGTAGAATTTTTTTAATCAATAGAGTTAACAGCCCACGAAACCAGATCCATTGAGAATTTACGTTCGAGCGAGCACTGAAAAAAATAAAAAGTGCAGACGAGACAAAGTGGCAAAGCAGGGAGAGGAAAACTCAGGAGGGAAGGAGGAAAGCTGCTGCTCCGTCCAGAGCCTTGTGTAGCGTATATGACCTGAAATAATTTTTCTTGCAAAGTATTAGCAAAAGCTGTGTATGCCAAGGGTCACTGACTTGACTCAAAATGTTTGGATGTGGCTAACTTCACAGCAGTTTTGTTGATTTGCTGAAAGAACACACAATATTTAGAGTATTAAAAAAGGGAAAATAACCCTTGAGTCAAAGTTTCTCTAAAATCATACATTTAATATAAATAAAGTTGAAATTTTGGCACAAAATACAACTGTTTAGTGGTCATTTAACTTTGAAATGTGACGATGCATGACAAGATGCTTATTACAGAAGTAGAAAAAAAAGAGCATACATATAAAATCAATGTACTATACATTCATGCACATAATCAACTCATTCATAACTTTTGCATTTGACCGCTAAAGAAAAATCTATTCATTTTTGTGGATTTGGGCATTTACCTCTTTAAAAAGCTTGTCCGTGCTCCATTTGTAATCTCTCTGCTGAAAGATTAATCACAGTCATAATCCTTTTTTTTATTATTCTAGAAATAATTTATCAGTCCCATTCTGTGTGTTTTAAAGCAAACTGAGCTTATATTATAAATACAAACAATGCCACTACCCACAGTCAGTTTACAGCTTTGGTTTAGTTTATTAGAGGTGAGGCAGGAGAATGATTTGTGAAAACACTGCTCTGCAGAATAAAAGAACAAGGCTGGAGTGGGAGCTGCCGGAGCAGGACAGGTGTGAGACAGCAGAGAGCAGATGAGTTGGATCAAACCTTTAACAGTGAGGTACAATTAGAGCCGCTGCTTGAAAGAGACGGACACTTTTAATCTCTGCATGTCACAGGTAATCACAACGAGAGCACAGCGGGTTACATCACTAATCAGGACTGTCCGTGATTACAGACCAGCTTGTGATACCTCTGAAGCTTTTACTTGTT
Source organism: Garcialebias charrua (assembly GCA_038048925.1). Lineage (NCBI taxonomy): Eukaryota > Metazoa > Chordata > Actinopteri > Cyprinodontiformes > Rivulidae > Garcialebias > Garcialebias charrua. Next base: position 127,241 of record JBBPBX010000228.1, read on the forward strand.
TTTTGTTTTCTGTTGTTCATAAAGGAAGGATTTAATTCCTCTTTTGGACTGTTTTCATTGCATCAAATCATTTTTATAACTGAAAGTTGCTGTGTTAAACATAAATGTCAAGTTGCTAATATTTCAGCCACTCTGTATAGTTCAATAACCACCTGGAGGAAGCCAACAAGCAGAAGACACAGACTCCTCACAGAAAGGGCTCAGCCAAGATTAATTACACTCATTGACCATCCTCAGTTTAGTGTTCTCCCAAAACATCATTTTCTGCAGCACAAAAACACAAAAAAAAGTTGGCTTCTTTGGCTTGTTACCCTGGTTAAACCTGCTTATTAAACATTTAAAAATGTTTAAATTTGAATTTAAAAGCTTTTTCCGTGCCAGGCTCCCGTTATAGATCATAAACAGTTCATAGATACGTTGGTAATTCCTCTATAAACACTTTATAAATCATTAATAATTGTTTATATGCATTATTTAAGGGTGACAGAGAAACAAAACTGACCAGTTTCTTGCCAAATAGTGAGCCAAATCTATTCATCTATATATTTCATGTAGAGTATTATATTATACATTATATTATAATATAATACATTATATCATATTAAACATTTCAGACTAAGTTACTACCTTGTAATTACAATAAGAATTTGTAAACCTAATTTTGTAGGATATAAGTTTAGTTTAGTTTATTAGGTGTAGATCCTTAAAATGCAGTGATAAAGTACAATATGCTAAATAAATAAGTTTACTTATTGTGCTTACAAGGGGGAAACAGTCTGAAGTGTTTACTTGGACAACTCTAAATGAAATATATAGGTGAACATATTTGGCTAACTATTTGGCAATAAACCAGTATGTTTTGTCTCTCACCCTTAATTAATGTATACCGGTAATAAGCAGTTATTAATGATTTATAAAGTGTTTCTAGATAAATTAATAACGCATTTTTAAACTATTTATTAGCAACTATAAGGGGAGCCTTGTTGTAAAGTGGTACCACTAGATTTTCCTTGCAACTCCAATAATCAACATGAACCAACAGGAACATTAAATTATGGATATCCAGCTGGTGGTCTTTGTAACACATTAAAGCCAGCTCGTTCTGATTAGAGTTTATTCTTGATGTTCAAAGTAACGTGAGAAGATCATTTAACATTTTCTAACAGGTATGTTTCTCATCACCTTTGAAAACATCTGTTTTTGTGGTTTAAATGAGCAAGAAGGTAATGCTTTTGCTTTAAAACAACCAACATAGAAAGCCCCTTGAAAGACATCGGGAATTTAAAAAAAATATATATATACTGTATATGTATATACAGGGTCGGGGAGGAGGTCCTTACCCAAGTGGAGGAGTTTAAGTATCTCGGGATCTTGTTCACGAATGAGGGAAAACTGGAGCGTGAGATCGATAGGCGGATAGGTGCAGCGTCCGCAGTGAAGCGGGCGCTGTACCGGTCTGTCGTGGTGAAGAGAGAGCTGAGTCAAAAGGCAAAGCTCTCAATTTACCGATCGATCTACGTTCCCACCCTCATCTATGGTCATGAGCTTTGGGTTATGACCGAAAGAACAAGATCTCGGATACAAGCGGCTGAAATGAGTTTTCTCCGCAGGGTGGCTGGACTCTCCCTTAGAGATAGGGTGAGAAGCTCAGTCATCCGGGAGGGACTCGGAGTAGAGCCGCTGCTTCTCCACATCGAGAGGAGCCAGTTGAGGTGGCTCGGGCATCTGGTTAGGATGCCTCCTGGACGCCTCCCTGGTGAGGTGTTCCGGGCATGTCCCACCGGGAGGAGACCCAGAGGAAGACCCAGGATACGCTGGAGGGACTATGTTTCTCGGCTGGCCTGGGAACGCCTTGGGATTCCCCCAGAGGAGCTGCTCCAAGTGGCTGGGGAGAGGGAAGTCTGGGCCTCCCTACTTAGGCTGCTACCCCCGCGACCCGACCCCGGATAAGCGGAAGAAAATGGATGGATGGAAGTCAAGTTGGAAGAGAGTCATATATTTTAAAGTATCTGTACTACTGTTGGATATTTGAACTTTCTCTGTGGATGTAAAGAGCAGGTTTATCTCCACAGATTAATCAAAACCAATAAAAGGCTCTTCAGGTTTCCTTCAAGGAAGATGGCAATAACCCCATAATGCTTTGCAACTGATGAAACCAAATGTCGGAGATATTGAAATGGCATCATTATCCTGATCGTATTCAGTTTCCCTCGCTGCTCAAAACAAATGAGCCAACAGCAGCATAGAAACCAAAATCTGTTTGCTCGAGGCAAAAATTCTTTTCAGCACGACTCCTGATAAACAGCGGAGCGTCGGCTCGTGTCCACACCTGTTGTGCTCCAAACGGCAGCCTGTGGTTGGACACTGAAGGGTGAATTTCAAATTTAATCTGACTTTATATGAATCATCAAAGACATTTATGAACATGGAATCATATTTCATTCTGTTCTTGCTTCTTAAATGTTAGGATTTACTATTTTCTCTCTTTCACCGTGGGCTATATAATAAAATTGCTTAATGATTGTGACCAAGACTCAATGTATCATATTTCACACGTTTTTCATTTATATAGTTGAGCACTATAGTACTGTATTTTTTGGCCTATAAGGCACACTTAAAATCCTTTTATTTTCTCAAAAATCAACAGTGAACCTTATAATCAGGTGCGCCTTATGTATTAATTCTGCGCTTATTGGCCTCAAATTGATTTTATGTGTTTATTGTGAATGAGTTGAATAAAGTTTGACTTATTAGACTTTTTCAGTTTTGCTTAATGTGCCTTATAATCCGGTGCACCTTATAATTTGAAAAATATGGTAATTGCTCGTAATAATCAATAGATGGCAATATCAGTTAGCTAAGACATTTTTTTTGTTTAAATTATTTATGTTTATTTTCTAAAATCACTGCCTTTGTATCAAATACTGTAGTTAATATTATTCTCTGGTTTTGAATCCACTCTAGCTTTTTATGAGCCCAGTTTTGTTAGAGACCAGAGAACCTCTTTAGGGTTTTCTTTGTACATCAAACATTAAAATTTATGTTTGAACTCAAAGAAAAATTTATTTTCTCTTGAACAAATGTGCCTTTTTTGTATGGTTCTTGGTGTTAAAGCAAATTTTTAAATTTTGTGGTTGGACAGAACAGTTCTCGGTTAAACGCAAATAGCTTTTATTTGGGTTCATAGAAGTAGTTTTTACAGGACAATCAGATGTAAGCATTTTATTTATTCAAAAAACAATTTCAGACTCAGTCGTGGAAAGCATTTGAAAAGAACCCCTTTCTCAAACAAAGGAGGAGAAATCAAAGAAATCAATTACAGCAGATCAATAAAATTGTGCTTCTTCCAGCATCAGACCACGGCAGCTTAATGTTCAGTGATTCATTTATGAAGTTGTTTCCGTTTATTTTTGCTAGCCTGTAGGGAAAACGTCACGACCAGCCGCCATCAAAACAAATGTTTTAATTACTGAAATGATTTAGTCATTTTGAAAACTTTGGCATTTCAGCATTTCTCAGCAGCGCAGCAGAGAATGTCTCCGAGCAGTTTGGGACGTTTAATCTCAACTCTCATTACAGTGTAGATATAAAACTGAAGATTAATTCAATAATTCATTAGAATCATCTTCAGGGTTTTTAGCCTCAGGCTCTTTTTTTTTTTTTGGTTTACAAATCTTTACCTGAAAACTTGCTGTGTCTACAGTAAGGTCAATCAATGGACATAAAGGCAGCCATGTGATTGGTTTAACTCAATAAACTGCTGTTGAAGTGGTTGGTTTAAAAAAAAACTGGACTTGCTTTAAAGTGACATCAGTGGATGAACAAACACAGAAGGCTGCCACAGCAAACTTTTATGTTTAAATCCGTAAAAGTAAAAGGATTGCTCATCATTTTTTTCCGAGGCCCAAGTGGCCGAAACGACGGACGGCTCCCAGCGGTTTAATAGTGACAGAGGAGTGTTGCAGCGTTGGCCTCTTCCCACACACCAACTCAGCACTTGTTTCTCCCCCGGTCCTACATTTTGGATCGAAACATTGTAAACTAGGTCGTTAATTGCGCCGTTAACTCAATCAGTGATGACTCACAGGAGATCTAGTGTGTGTGTGTGGGTGTGCTCCCAGGTCTTTTGCATGTGTGCACGAGTAATGAGCTTTGGTGCTGAGGTAAAGAGAAAAACAGCCGAGTGCTGCCCGTCCCTGTCAGGGGACTTGATTTGAGGAGTCTTAGTGGTGGTAAACAGACCGTTTGGTGGATGGCATTTGAGTCCCGACATTTTGCACATGGGTAGTTTATCCTCATGATGATATGGGGTGCCGTTTGTAAAGTTGCACAGTCAAAAATTAACATCAGTATTTTGGTTTATTTAGCTTTAAGGAAAATATATATATATATATATATTTTTCAAAGTAATATTTTCAACATGTTATTCATACATTTTTAAATGTCATGGTTCCCAACTAAATATTTAATTTACAAGATAAATATTTAGTTCACAAACTAAATATTTAACTTGCAAGCCAAATATTTAGTTAGAAAATTAAATATTTAATTTCTAAGCCAAACATTAAATTCCTAAACTAAATATTTAATTTGCTAACTAAATATTAAGCTTGGACCTAAATATATATTTTACAAACTAAACATTTCATTTCCCCCCCAAAAAATATTTAATTTGCTAACTAACTATTTGCACTTGTTAGCTAAATATTTAACTTGCTAGCTAAATATTTAATTTGATAGTTAAATATTTAGGTCTGAGCTAAATATTTAACTTGCAAGCCAAATATTTAGTTAGTAAATTAAATATTTAGTTTCTAAGCTAAACATTAAATTCCTAAACTAAACATTTAATTTGCTAACTAAATATTTAGCTTGGACCTAAATATATATTTTACAAACTAAACATTTAAGTCCCCCCCCCAAATATTTAATTTGCTAACCAACCATTTGTGCTTGTTAGCTAAATATTTAACTTTCTAGCTAAATATTTAATTTGATAATTAAATTTTTAGGTCTGAGCTAAATATATAGTTTGCAAATTAAATATTTAGTTTAGGAATTAAATGTTTAGCTTAGAAATTAAATATTTAGTTAGTAAACTAAATATTTAGGTGTAAATTAAATATTTAATTTATACCAAAAATATTTAGTTTACTAACTAAATATTTTGGTTTAAATTATTTTTTTAGTTAGTTTAATAACTAAATATTTAACTTGCAAGTTGTTTAGTTTGTAAACAAAACATTTGTCTTGTAAATTAAATATTTAGTTTGGAATTATGACATTTACGAATGTGTGATAACATGAGGAAAATATGACCTTGAAATAAAACCCTTTTTTTATTTTTAAAAGCTAAATAAACCAAAATATTGATGTTAATTTTTGACTGTGCAACTTTACAAACGGCACCCCATACAGTGAGGCCGATGGTGATCACCCAGGAGAGTGTTTGTAAGGTCGTCTGCAACGATGCAATGCTGACCGCATCATTACTGAGAGAAGCTCCCTAAAGCATTTCACAGGAACACTGCAGAGGTACACAGCAAGAGAAGGATTTTTTTTTTTGCTGAGCAAAAAGTCTAAAATTTTCCCTTTTTTTTAACCACCAAACTGGAAACAGATTGTGATGAAGTGTGCTGATGATTAAAACTAGATCACTTCATGCACAGTTCCAAACTTTGTGCAAAAAATTAAGTTAAGCTCACTTTAGAATGTTCTTTTCACCTCGAAATAGTTCTTAGTTGTTTTATAAGAGCACATAGAGCAGAAAGAACTTTAATTTTTTATTCAAAATGAATGCATTTGTAATGAAAAATCTAACCACATAACAGAGGAGGTGTAACTATGTTAAAATGACTTTGCTTTGAATATGCTGTTTAGCTTTCTTGTAATATTTTTTCCATTAACCGAGACTCTAGTTTAAATGTTCATTGAAACAATCTCCTTCTCATCGTACCTTCCAGTCTTATTAAAAAAAACAGCATATGATTGATTTTTCAGTCTGATTCTATTACTCCTTTGTTAAAACGCTCCACTACTTTTGTCAGAAGCAACAATTTGCTGTAGATGGATTTTGAAAATATGTTCGAGCCTCTGGAGTAAAAGGAACCTGCCGAAGAACAAACAGCTCCATCTTCTATGTGAAAAAAAAGAAATACCACGGAGAGTTTTTCATTTTTATTTGTGTTGTTTGCACCACGGGCGGCTATTCCTCCGGCAGTCCGTAACGCTCAGGTTTTAATTTCATTTCATGCAGTTTTGTTAAATTATTACATGGATTAAATGACAGAAAACTGCAGACTACAAAACAAAACAATTATTTTTTTCCCCAAAATTTTGAGTCACCAACTCTCCAGCAGTCATAGCCTATAAGATACTTTTAGAGTCAGAGTCAGAGTCAGAGAGTCAGAGAGAATTTATTGTCATTTGCACCGCATGTAGTACATGTGTTGAAAACGAGATTATGTACACAGGGTCCCAGTTACATCCAACAACAAATGCAAGAGAAATACAATAATAACATCTAGGATTAACTAAGAGAGACATCACATCAGCTAGTAATACACTAAGCCCTAATGTAGTAGAAAAACATCATTATAAACAGCAGCACGAACATGAGCAGATGGTCACAGATGAACGCAGCAACAAGAAACAGATCAGTACAGTATCAGTATGATGTGACATTTTGCAGTGTTTATTCTTATTATTTATTTATTCATGAGTCTGACAGCCTCAGGGTAGAAGCTGTTTCTCAGTCTAGTGGTTCTACATTTGATGCTCCTCAACCTCCGTCCCGAGGGGAGTGGTGCAAAGAGTGAGTGTGCTGGGTGAGTGAGGTCTTTCATGATGCAGGTGGCTCTTTTTCTGCATCTGGAGGTGTAAATGTCTGTGATGGTGGGGAGACTGACTCCCACAGACTTCTGTGCAGCCTTCACCACTCTCTGCAGAGCTTTTCTCTCTGCAACTGTGCAGCCTCCATGCCACACGTTGATGCTGGAGCACAGGACGCTCTCCACTGCACACCTGTAGAACGAGGTGAGGACTGGGCTTCTCAGACCGGCTCGTCTCAGCCGTCTGAGGAAGTAGAGTCTCTGATGACCTTTCTTGATCAGGCTGGTGGTGTTATTGCTCCAGCTGAGGTTATCATTCAAGTGTACACCCAGGTATTTGTAGCTGGAGACCACCTCCACCGCAGATCCACCTATATACAGTGGGGTGTGGGTGTGTTTGTTCCTTCTGAAGTCCACAATCATCTCCTTCGTCTTCTTCACATTCATGTGAAGGTTGTTCTCTTTGCACCAGCTCTCCAGATGTTCCACCTCCTGTCTGTAGCTGGATTCATCATTATCTGTGATGCATCCCACCACAGCTGTATCATCTGCAAACTTAACAATATGACAGCCTGGATGTGTGGCTATACAATCATATGTGAGCAGAGTGAACAGAAGAGGGCTCAGCACACATCCCTGAGGAGAGCCAGTGCTGAGGGTGATGGTGGAGGAGGAGAAGTTGTGGATCTTCACGGACTGTGGTCTGTCTGTTAAGAAGTCTAAGACCCAGTTACAAATTTTTAGCCTTTACTGCCAGGTTTTTATTTAAAAAAAAAAAAAAAACTTTATCCATTTATCCCTTCATTATCTTTAGCTGCTTTTTCCTTTTTGGGTCACGGGGGTAACTGGTGCCCATAACCAGCAATCACTGTTGGAGAGGCATGTTTCCATTCATTCTGACGAAAAAAATTGAGCAGTACCACTTTTGGCCGCTAGGGGCGCAGTACCACTTTCGGCCGCTAGGGTCCACCGACCGTTCCCAGCTCATGTGTCCGACCGCAGCCTCCTCTGGTCGGACTCACTCTTTCACAGCACGCCCTCCTGCTCTCTGGAGGTATGAACTACTGTTAGCTCAGTGTTTTACTGTTAGCAATGCAAAATAGGTCAAGAACCACAGGACAGATTTTAATGAAACTTACAGAAAGTAATTACTAGATGGACATTTACAACCTATTAGCTGTAGGAGATGTTTGAGCTAAAATTCTATTTATTCGTAATTTCTTTTCGCAGCGAGCGCACACTTTTGGAAGACAGTCAAAGCGAAACAATTTAAAACCAGCTGATTTGAACATTACGTAAATTTTTAAAGGAAAAGTTAAGCTCAGAAACACTTTTGCTATAATGTCAGCAAACATTTATATTTTTACCAGGTGTTAATCTTGTTAAATTTTTAAGAAATGAAGTGTATCCGCTCACTGCACGTGCACACTTTGAAGCACAGACGTAGCAAAACTATTTTTTTTTAAATTCAGCTGATTTGACCGGTACGTGCTTTTATTAAGGAAAAGTTCCGCTCAGATACATCTTTGCTATACTTTTCAGCAAACAAATAATTGTTTTTAAGTGTTAATCTTGTTAAAGTCCTACCATGCACGCTCCTGTGGCCATTTCCGGGTTGTCACCGCTGACGCGTAACATACTGCCCTCATACATCTCCTCCTACATGTCTGCGTGAGTGCAGCTACAGCGTGCGCTCTCAGGACATGATTACCTGCAGTGTTCCATCAGTGAGGACTGAACTTGGAAAAAGGGCCTTCTCCTACTCTGCTCCTGCTTCATGGAATATCTTACAAAAAGATCTGAAGCTCTCGACCTTGACTTCTCTAAATGGTTTTCAGAATCTGTTGGAATCCTGGCAAAAACCAATGCAGATATGTTCCTGTCTTTGATTTTATACATCTACCTTATAATGTTTTGCTAGTTTTTTGATACTTTTTTGATACTTTGTTAAAAAAAAATCTGTATTTCTCTTTTGTTTTTCTATTGTTTATTGTTTAAGGAAATTCTACCATTGCTGTTCATCATTCTTTAGTTTTAGCAGGTCGCTTTTGTAAATGAGCCCACGAGGCTCAATAAGATTTACCTGACTAAATAAAGGTTGAATGAATAAATACGCGACGCGTCAGCGGTGATGCATAATAGATGCGACTTATAGGGCGAAGCGACATATTTATGGATTTTTTCACTTTATTGGACATAATTGGACTGATGCGACTTATGTGTCCGTGCGACTTTTCGGGCGGAAAGTACGGTATATATATTTTACTGTATTTGTGCGTGTTACCGGTACGTATATTTATGGATTTTTTCACTTTATTGGACATAATTGGACTGATGCGACTTATGTGTCCGTGCGACTTTTCAGGCGGAAGTACGGTATATATATTTTACTGTATTTGTGCGTGTTACCGGTACGTATTTAATTAAAAGCTTTAAAAATATATTTCTATGTAAATATCTCATGTTGCAACGTGAACACCTGTGGCTTATAGACAAGTGTGGCCTAGTTATGTAAAATTTTAATTTTCTTTTTAAATTTAGCGGGCGCGGCTTATATTCAGGTGCGCTCTATAGTCCAGAAATTACAGTGTTTGTGTTCACTACCAAAAAAACAACAACAGTCTGTTCCATCCGACAAAGTTTTCGATCAGACGTAATGTGTTACTTTAAACATGACAAACCCAGGGATGGTTTGTTGTAAGTCTCACAGCTGATACAACCCTCAACGCTGAGCGACACGTCTGCCAGAGACGACCTGTGGCTGTTCCTAACAAGCACAGCCAGTAACGTGAATAGTGATGTTTGAGACAGTTGGTATTGTATTTTTATTACTCTTAGAAAAGCCGAAGCCTCTTCCACCACAGCAGACGTCTGCACCCAGCTGACACATCCTGGACCTGCTTCAGTCCTCCTGCAGCTCCCCAGAAGAGAACAGGGAACGGACATTTTCTAAACTCAAACCTGACATTACTTGATAAATGAAATGTTACAGCGATTTCTAATTCTTTTCCACTTTTAAGTATTTCTCGGAGAACTCTTGGGGGTGTTTCTGTCTGTAAGCATTCTCTGCTCTGCCTCTTCAGTTTTATTTATTATGGTCTGCACTCTCCAAAGACTCCTTTTAGTGCACATGTGAAAGGTGCAGCGGTGCTATCTTTGTCTCATTCTTCCTTGCTTGTTCCCTCCACTTACTTCACCTCCGCCCTCAAGTCTTCCATCCACCCCACCCCACCCCATCCTCCCCCTGCAATCTGCCTCCCCTGGCAGTCTTCACCAGCTTGTGCAGCCTTTACTAACTAGCTGTGCACTCCTACTGGTAGGGAAATGATGATGAGACGGCAAAACCACCGCAGAGACGATGCGGAGCAGAAAGAGAGGAGGAGAACTGGATAATAGGAAGGAGCTGCGGGGGGAAACGGACACAACATGAGGAAGAGAGCCATCACTTGTTTTTTTTTTAATGCAGGTTTACAACATGCATGTCCAACTCAAGGGAGGGCTGCGTCTCTGTCTAGGTCTTTTTGTCTTGTCTGGCTCTTTGTCGTCCATCATTCAGTGCATTTTCATCCTCCTCTTCTGGTATCTTAAGATATTAAATCTGTCTCAAACCCCTCCCCCTTCATTTTTCTTCTCCTGTTTAGTGCCACTAAATACAGTGTACATCTAAAGGGGCTTCCATATTCCTCCCTCCACACATCCCCACCCTTTCCCGTCCTTAGTTTGCTGCTCCACCTGACCTCCTCTTCCTCTCCTCTTCTCACCCTGATGCTGATTAGGTTTGAAACGGCTGCTCCTCCTGCTGTGTGTCTGTGGCCAGTCCTTTTTCCATTTAGTTTGGAAATATTTAGACAAAAGGCAGAAAATGACTCAAAAACACTATGATCAAATGCTGATTTTTATTTTATAGTCAAAGTCAAAGTCAACTTTATTGTCAGAACTGCAATATGTACACTGTAAGATCTAATTAGTTCACCTTACTTAAAAAAAGTACGCAAAGTCGTTGCCTCAAAAAAATTAAGCAAAGTAGTCTTAAGATTAGTGAGTAAGAAAAGCTAATCTTTTTTAAGTTTGCAGTACTAAATCAAGTAGTACAACTAATACAAAAAAAATAAGTTCAGATAACTCATTAGCCATGCTTAGTGTTAACTTATTTTTTTTAATTTGTGTGGACTGATGTAAATTTAACCCCACTTAGAATTAGTGAGTAAGAAAAGCTAATCTTTTTTAAGTTTGCAGTACTAAATCAAGTAGTACAACTAATACAAAAAAAATAAGTTCAGATAACTCATTAGCCATGCTTAGTGTTAACTTATTTTTTTTAATTTGTGTGGACTGATGTAAATTTAACCCCACTTAGAATTACTAAATACCTACAACTTACTACCAAATCATTTTTAAACATTAATTTTACAGTTTTGTTCTACATAAGAAGACCCTTTCCTGCATTTCTTACCTCTAATAAATGTTTTTAGTACATCAACAACTGGCTAAATTAACTGGGAAATATCAAACAAAAAACTAATTTAAACTGGTAAAACCACAGTAAAATTTTGTATGTAAAATAAAGGATATTTTGTGTATTTTGTTCATCGCTAATAATAATCAAATTAAATGGTAAGTTACTTTTTAAACCCGCTAACTGACTACCAGTACTACTACTGTCATTACAAAACATGCAAAATGTAACATCATGGAATGAGAGGTACATATCACTTTCGAAAAATTTATTGTCACCATTTTTAAACAATTCAGCAACTCTGACTTAATCCACAATCAAAAACTGAAGATTAGCCTCTTTTAGTCAAGACAGTTTTCAATTAACAAAATGTACCAAATGCCAGGCAAAAAGCTTAAAATAAATTAAATGTAAATGTTTACATTTTTAGCAGTTGTCTTAATACAGTACTTTAAACAAAAAATGTGGAAATGTGGAAGTTTAGGCAAAAATGTGCAATACGTCAACCGTCCACAAAGCAACAACTTGTAGTACCGGTACCTTTTCTCCAACAGAACAGTCCAAAAACTTGCGGTTTTTCAATGAACAGTCCACAGAGCAGAAACTTCAAATATTTTTTTCCTGCTAAAAGTCCACAAAACAAAAACTTGCAGTGCTTCTTCAATGAACAGTCCACAGAGCAGAAACTTCAAATATTTTTTTCCTGCTAACAGTCCACAAAACAAAAACTTGCAGTGCTTCTTCAATGAACAGTCCACAGAGCAGAAACGTCAAATATTTTTTTCCTGCTAATAGTCCAAAAAGCAAAAACTTGCAGTGCTTCTTCAATGAACAGTCCACAGAGCAGAAACTTCAAATGTTTTTTTCCTGCTAACAGTCCAAAAAGCAAAAACTTGCAGTGCTTCTTCAATGAACAGTCCACAGAGCAGAAACTTCAAATGTTTTTTTCCTGCTAACAGTCCAAAAAGCAAAAACTTGCAGTGCTTCTTCAATGAACAGTCCACAGAGCAGAAACTTCAAATGTTTTTTTCCTGCTAACAGTCCAAAAACAAAAACTTGCAGTGCTTCTTCAATGAACAGTCCACAGAGCAGAAACTTCAATTTTTTTTTCCTGCTAACAGTCCAAAAAGCAAAAACTTGCAGTACCTCTTCATTGAACAAGTTAGAGTCCACAGAGAGAGTCCTTATTTAGGTGTCACACCACTCGTGATCGGTGAGTTCCTGTATCAGGGTGAGGACTCGGGGGTTCAGGTTGAGACGACGCTTTGAGTGTTTGTTCTCCACTTTGGTTCCCTTTTCTGGATTTATCCGAAAAAAAAACACCTGTTAAAAGAAAAGACGACCATTATAATTATTTTGACGTTTCAGTAAAGTAAAATACATATTTAAAAAAGCTAAGTCTGGTCCTCTGGACATTCAAAAAACAAAACAAAACAAAAAAGTAGAAATGTTTCGTCTTTCGTCTGAAAGACTTCCTCAGTCTGAGCTGCTGTATTCAGCTTAGTCTTATAAATAGCACCCTCTCAGTGGATCAACCAGTTTTCTGATGACAAACAAAACCAGCTGCTCCCATGATCAAGGAGGACCATCAGCCTAACGATGGATCGTTAGTACCCTGATGGTTGTTTGCTATTCACAGAGGGCTGAGTGATACTAGCAATAACAGCATTGTAGGAGGGGGACAGTTGAACCAGGAGGCCTCAACCCCTTTTTAATGATGGACGGTTTCTTTTCACAAAGATGGCCTCCTTTACTCCTCTCTAAAACCATCGTTCCTATGAACGAGGCCATCTACATACATACTACATACATACATACGTATGTAAATGTATGTATATATATACATGTATGTATATGCATATTTGTGTATATATATATATATATATATATATATATGTATGTATTATGTGTGTAGTATTTATGGAGTATGTTGTAGGTATGTATGTATGTGGTATGTATGTGTGTATGTATGCATGTAGTATGTATGTATGTGTGTAGTAATTACGTTGTATGTATGTATGTACTGGTATGTACATGTATGCATGTACTGGTATGTATGTACATGCATGTATGTACTGGTATGTACATGCATGCATGTAGTAGGTACCTGTATGTACATGCATGTAGTATGTATCTGTATGTACATGCATGTAGTATGTATCTGTATGTACATGCATGTAGTATGTATCTGTATGTACACGTATTGTATGTACACGTACATGTATGTACACGTACATGTATGTACACGTACATGTATGTACACGTACATGTATGTACACATACATTTATGTACACGTATGTACATGTATGTACATGTACATACACGTACATGTATGTACACGTACCGGTATGTACATGTATGTACACGTACTAGTATGTACACGTACTAGTATGTACACGTACATGTATGTACACGTACATGTATATACACGTACATGTATGTACACGTACATGTATGTACATGTATGTACACGTACATGTATGTACACGTATGTACACGTACATGTATGTACACGTACATGTATGTACACGTACATGTATGTACATGTATGTACACGTACATGTATGTACACGTATGTACACGTACACGTATGTACATGTACATACACGTACATGTATGTACACGTACATGTATGTACATGTATGTACACGTACATGTATGTACATGTATGTACACGTACATGTATGTACATGTATGTACACGTACCGGTATGTACTACATGTATGTACACGTACCGGTATGTACATGTATGTACACGTACTAGTATGTACACGTACATGTATGTACACGTACATGTATGTACACGTACTGGTATGTACATGTATGTACATGTACATACACGTACATGTATGTACATGTACGTGTATGTACATGTACGTACATGTACATGTATGTACATGTACATACACGTACATGTATGTACATGTACATACACGTACATGTATGTACATGTACATACACGTACATGTATGTACATGTACATACACGTACATACGTACATGTACATACACGTACATACACGTACACGTACATACACGTACATACACGTACACGTACATACACGTACATACACGTACACGTACATACACGTACATGTACGTACACGTACATACACGTACATGTACGTACACGTACATACACGTACATGTACATACACGTACATACACGTAAATGTACATACACGTACATACACGTAAATGTACGTACACGTACGTACACGTACGTACACGTACACACGCATGTACACGTACGTACACGTACATGCATGTACACGTACGTACACGTACATGCATGTACACGTACGTACACGTACATGCATGTACACGTACGTACACGTACATGCATGTACACGTACGTACACGTACATGCATGTACACGTACGTACACGTACATGCATGTACACGTACGTACACGTACATGCATGTACACGTACGTACACGTACATGCATGTACACGTACGTACACGTACATGCATGTACACGTACGTACACGTACATGCATGTACACGTACGTACACGTACATGCATGTACACGTACGTACACGTACATGCATGTACACGTACGTACACGTACATGCATGTACACGTACGTACACGTACATGCATGTACACGTACGTACACGTACATGCATGTACACGTACGTACACGTACATGCATGTACACGTACGTACACGTACATGCATGTACACGTACGTACACGTACATGCATGTACACGTACGTACACGTACATGCATGTACACGTACGTACACGTACATGCATGTACACGTACGTACACGTACATGCATGTACACGTACGTACACGTACATGCATGTACACGTACGTACACGTACATGCATGTACACGTACGTACACGTACATGCATGTACACGTACGTACACGTACATGCATGTACACGTACGTACACGTACATGCATGTACACGTATGTACACGTACATGCATGTACACGTATGTACACGTACATGCATGTACACGTATGTACACGTACATGCATGTACACGTATGTACACGTACATGCATGTACACGTATGTACACGTACATGCATGTACACGTATGTACACGTACATGCATGTACACGTATGTACACGTACATGCATGTACACGTATGTACACGTACATGCATGTACACGTATGTACACGTACATGCATGTACACGTACATGCATGTACACGTATGTACACGTACATGCATGTACACGTATGTACACGTACATGCATGTACACGTATGTACACGTACATGCATGTACACGTATGTACACGTACATGCATGTACACGTATGTACACGTACATGCATGTACACGTATGTACACGTACATGCATGTACACGTATGTACACGTACATGCATGTACACGTATGTACACGTACATGCATGTACACGTATGTACACGTACATGCATGTACACGTATGTACACGTACATGCATGTACACGTATGTACACGTACATGCATGTACACGTACGTACACGTACATGCATGTACACGTACGTACACGTACACGCATGTACACGTACGTACACGTACACGCACGTACACGTACGTAGTACACGCACGTACACGTACGTACACGCACGTACACGCACGTACCACGTACCGGTATGTACACGCACGTACACGTACACGCACGTACACGTACCGGTATGTACACGCACGTACACGTACCGGTATGTACACGCACGTACACGTACCGGTATGTACACGCACGTACACGTACCGGTATGTACACGCACGTACACGTACCGGTATGTACACGCACGTACACGTACCGGATACGTACCGGTATGTACACGCACGTACACGTACCGGTATGTACACGCACGTACACGTACCGGTATGTACACGCACGTACACGTACCGGTATGTACACGCACGTACACGTACCGGTATGTACACGCACGTACACGTACCGGTATGTACACGCACGTACACGTACCGGTATGTACACGCACGTACACGTACCGGTATGTACACGCACGTACACGTACCGGTATGTACACGCACGTACACGTACCGGTATGTACACGCACGTACACGTACCGGTATGTACACGCACGTACACGTACCGGTATGTACACGCACGTACACGTACCGGTATGTACACGCACGTACACGTACCGGTATGTACACGCACGTACACGTACCGGTATGTACACGCACGTACACGTACCGGTATGTACACGCACGTACACGTACCGGTATGTACATGCATGTACCGGTATGTACATGTACCGGTATGTACATGTATGTACGTATGTATGTATGCATGTATATATGTACGTGTACATGTACATGTATGTATGCAAGTATGTATGTACCGGTATGTATGTAAATGTGACAGTATTTACCTCTCCATGGCCAATGTCCATTGCTTCCAAGTCATCAACACGAGACTTCCTCACCCTGGGGCGGCCGTGGTGTAGTGGTAATGGCAGTCGACCCCTGATCGGAAGGTTGGAGGTTCGAATCCCGCATCCGCCCACCATGTGTCGTTGTGTCCCTGAGCAAGACACTTAACCCCGAGTTGCTCCCGGTAGGTCTGGATGGCGCCTTGCAAGGAAGGCTACCACTACCGGTGTATGAATGTCTGAATGAATGGGTGGATGGCTGGTACTGTAAAGCACTTTGGGGCTCCTCACAGGGGGCTGGAAAGCGCTATATAAATAAGCTCCATTTATCCTCTCCCTGCGAGATCGCTCTTCCTAGAAAACAAAACCGAGCTGTGACGGTCCACACAGACAAATGGTTTTATGGCATAACTTCACAAACAGGAAGTCTTACCCAAATTATGTCCTCCTTCTCGGTCTCCTGAAGCTGGTAGAGGATTTTTGACAGCTCCTGATCCGACTCCATTTTCCCTATGATACGTTCCTTTTCTGCTTCACTCTGAGCACTCGCCAGCATGGTACAATACTGAACTGTGCGTGTGAAAAACACAAACAATTTCAAAATATTAATTATTATTATTAATAATAATATATCTCCTTCACCGTATTCATCTGAGTGTTCATCTCGTACTTTTCCAAACTGGTCTTCATCTCCTTCCTGCAAACCAGAAAAATGATTACTTTTATAATTTATTTTGAGCACAAACATCTGGATGTTCCAAAGCTTCTGAGGACAAAATTTACAATAACTTTCATCAGTGAAATTCAAAGTCAGGTGAATCTTATTTTCAATGAGGGTCAGTTCGTTGTGCAGAAAGCTGAGAACAAAAAGGAATATACAGGTAGTCCCCAACTTACGAGCGCTCTTACTTACGAGGTTCCGGACTTACGAGCTGGCGAATTTTTGGAAAAAACGCAAAAAATACCGAGTTTTTCTGTGTTTTTTCACCACAGTTCGTTAGCTAAACATGTGGACA
>JBBPBX010000229.1:0-26112 GCA_038048925.1 Garcialebias charrua
AATCATTCTCCACACATGCAACCTCTCTGTCTAACATTACATTCTTCCCGACCCTCGTCTCTCCATCTGTTTCCACTCAATCATTCTCCACACACTCAGCCTCTCTGTCTAACATTACATTCTTCCCGACCATCGTCTCTCCATCTGTTTCCACTCAATCATTCTCCACACACTCTGCCTCTCTGTCTAACATTACATTCTTCCCGACCATCGTCTCTCCATCTGTTTCCACTCAATCATTCTCCACACACTCTGCCTCTCTGTCTAACATTACATTCTTCCCGACCATCGTCTCTCCATCTGTTTCCACTCAATCATTCTCCACACACTCAGCCTCTCTGTCTAACATTACATTCTTCCCGACCATCGTCTCTCCCTCTGTTTCCACTCAATCATTCTCCACACGTGCAGCCTCTCTGTCTAACATTACATTCTTCCCGACCCTCGTCTCTCCATCTGTTTCCACTCAATCATTCTCCACACGTGCAACCTCTCTGTCTAACATTACATTCTTCCCGACCCTCGTCTCTCCATCTGTTTCCACTCAATCATTCTCCACACACTCAGCCTCTCTGTCTAACATTACATTCTTCCCGACCCTCGTCTCTCCATCTGTTTCCACTCAATCATTCTCCACACACTCAGCCTCTCTGTCTAACATTACATTCTTCCCGACCCTCGTCTCTCCATCTGTTTCCACTCAATCATTTTCCACACACTCAGCCTCTCTGTCTAACATTACATTATTCCCGACCCTCGTCTCTCCATCTGTTTCCACTCAATCATTCTCCACACGTGCAGCCTCTCTGTCTAACATTACATTCTTCCCGACCCTCGTCTCTCCATCTGTTTCCACTCAATCATTTTCCACAAGCGCAGCCTCTCTGTCTAACATTACATTCTTCCCGACCCTCGTCTCTCCATCTGTTTCCACTCAATCATTTTCCACAAGCGCAGCCTCTCTGTCTAACATTACATTCTTCCCGACCCTCGTCTCTCCATCTGTTTCCACTCAATCATTTTCCACACGTGCAGCCTCTCTGTCTAACATTACATTCTTCCAAACCACCGTCTCTCTGTTTCCACTCAATCATTTTCCACACGCGCAGCCTCTCTGTCTAACATTACATTCTTCCCGACCCTCGTCTCTCCATCTGTTTCCACTCAATCATTTTCCACACGCAGCCTCTCTGTCTAACATTACATTCTTCCCGACCCTCGTCTCTCCATCTGTTTCCACTCAATCATTTCTCCACACGTGCAGCCTCTCTGTCTAACATTACATTCTTCCCGACCCTCGTCTCTCCATCTGTTTCCACTCAATCATTCTCCACACGTGCAGCCTCTCTGTCTAACATTACATTCTTCCCGACCCTCGTCTCTCCATCTGTTTCCACTCAATCATTCCACACGTGCAGCCTCTCTGTCTAACATTACATTCTTCCCGACCCTCGTCTCTCCCTCTGTTTCCACTCAATCATTCTCCACACACTCAGCCTCTCTGTCTAACATTACATTCTTCCCGACCCTCGTCTCTCCATCTGTTTCCACTCAATCATTTTCCACACACTCAGCCTCTCTGTCTAACATTACATTATTCCCGACCCTCGTCTCTCCATCTGTTTCCACTCTATCATTCTCCACACGTGCAGCCTCTCTGTCTAACATTACATTCTTCCCGACCCTCGTCTCTCCATCTGTTTCCACTCAATCATTCTCCACACACTCAGCCTCTCTGTCTAACATTACATTCTTCCCGACCATCGTCTCTCCATCTGTTTCCACTCAATCATTCTCCACACGTGCAGCCTCTCTGTCTAACATTACATTCTTCCCGACCCTCGTCTCTCCATCTGTTTCCACTCAATCATTTTCCACACGTGCAGCCTCTCTGTCTAACATTACATTCTTCCCGACCCTCGTCTCTCCATCTGTTTCCACTCAATCATTCTCCACACGTGCAGCCTCTCTGTCTAACATTACATTCTTCCCGACCCTCGTCTCTCCATCTGTTTCCACTCAATCATTTTCCACACGTGCAGCCTCTCTGTCTAACATTACATTCTTCCCGACCATCGTCTCTCCCTCTGTTTCCACTCAATCATTCTCCACACGTGCAACCTCTCTGTCTAACATTACATTCTTCCCGACCCTCGTCTCTCCATCTGTTTCCACTCAATCATTCTCCACACACTCAGCCTCTCTGTCTAACATTACATTCTTCCCGACCCTCGTCTCTCCATCTGTTTCCACTCAATCATTCTCCACACGTGCAGCCTCTCTGTCTAACATTACATTCTTCCCGACCCTCGTCTCTCCATCTGTTTCCACTCAATCATTTTCCACACGTGCAGCCTCTCTGTCTAACATTACATTCTTCCCGACCCTCGTCTCTCCATCTGTTTCCACTCAATCATTTTCCACACGTGCAGCCTCTCTGTCTAACATTACATTCTTCCCGACCATCGTCTCTCCCTCTGTTTCCACTCAATCATTCTCCACACATGCAACCTCTCTGTCTAACATTACATTCTTCCCGACCCTCGTCTCTCCATCTGTTTCCACTCAATCATTCTCCACACACTCAGCCTCTCTGTCTAACATTACATTCTTCCCGACCATCGTCTCTCCATCTGTTTCCACTCAATCATTCTCCACACACTCTGCCTCTCTGTCTAACATTACATTCTTCCCGACCATCGTCTCTCCATCTGTTTCCACTCAATCATTCTCCACACGTGCAGCTCTCTGTCTAACATTACATTCTTCCCGACCATCGTCTCTCCATCTGTTTCCACTCAATCATTCTCCACACACTCAGCCTCTCTGTCTAACATTACATTCTTCCCGACCATCGTCTCTCCCTCTGTTTCCACTCAATCATTCTCCACACGTGCAACCTCTCTGTCTAACATTACATTCTTCCCGACCCTCGTCTCTCCCTCTGTTTCCACTCAATCATTCTCCACACACTCAGCCTCTCTGTCTAACATTACATTATTCCCGACCCTCGTCTCTCCATCTGTTTCCACTCTATCATTCTCCACACACTCAGCCTCTCTGTCTAACATTACATTCTTCCCGACCCTCGTCTCTCCATCTGTTTCCACTCAATCATTTTCCACACACTCAGCCTCTCTGTCTAACATTACATTCTTCCCGACCCTCGTCTCTCCATCTGTTTCCACTCAATCATTTTCCACACGTGCAGCCTCTCTGTCTAACATTACATTCTTCCCGACCCTCGTCTCTCCATCTGTTTCCACTCAATCATTTTCCACACGTGCAGCCTCTCTGTCTAACATTACATTCTTCCAAACCACCGTCTCTCTGTTTCCACTCAATCATTTTCCACACGCGCAGCCTCTCTGTCTAACATTACATTCTTCCCGACCCTCGTCTCTCCATCTGTTTCCACTCAATCATTTTCCACAAGCGCAGCCTCTCTGTCTAACATTACATTCTTCCCGACCCTCGTCTCTCCATCTGTTTCCACTCAATCATTTTCCACACGTGCAGCCTCTCTGTCTAACATTACATTCTTCCCGACCCTCGTCTCTCCATCTGTTTCCACTCAATCATTTTCCACACGTGCAGCCTCTCTGTCTAACATTACATTCTTCCCGACCCTCGTCTCTCCATCTGTTTCCACTCAATCATTTTCCACAAGCGCAGCCTCTCTGTCTAACATTACATTCTTCCCGACCCTCGTCTCTCCATCTGTTTCCACTCAATCATTTTCCACACGTGCAGCCTCTCTGTCTAACATTACATTCTTCCAAACCACCGTCTCTCTGTTTCCACTCAATCATTTTCCACACGCGCAGCCTCTCTGTCTAACATTACATTCTTCCCGACCCTCGTCTCTCCATCTGTTTCCACTCAATCATTTTCCACACGTGCAGCCTCTCTGTCTAACATTACATTCTTCCCGACCCTCGTCTCTCCATCTGTTTCCACTCAATCATTTTCCACACGTGCAGCCTCTCTGTCTAACATTACATTCTTCCCGACCCTCGTCTCTCCCTCTGTTTCCACTCATTCATTCTCCACACACTCAGCCTCTCTGTCTAACATTACATTCTTCCCGACCCTCGTCTCTCCATCTGTTTCCACTCAATCATTCTCCACACACTCAGCCTCTCTGTCTAACATTACATTCTTCCCGACCATCGTCTCTCCATCTGTTTCCACTCAATCATTCTCCACACGTGCAACCTCTCTGTCTAACATTACATTCTTCCCGACCATCGTCTCTCCCTCTGTTTCCACTCAATCATTCTCCACACGTGCAACCTCTCTGTCTAACATTACATTCTTCCCGACCCTCGTCTCTCCATCTGTTTCCACTCAATCATTCTCCACACACTCAGCCTCTCTGTCTAACATTACATTCTTCCCGACCCTCGTCTCTCCATCTGTTTCCACTCAATCATTCTCCACACACTCAGCCTCTCTGTCTAACATTACATTCTTCCCGACCCTCGTCTCTCCATCTGTTTCCACTCAATCATTCTCCACACACTCAGCCTCTCTGTCTAACATTACATTCTTCCCGACCATCGTCTCTCCCTCTGTTTCCACTCAATCATTCTCCACACGTGCAACCTCTCTGTCTAACATTACATTCTTCCCGACCCTCGTCTCTCCCTCTGTTTCCACTCAATCATTCTCCACACACTCAGCCTCTCTGTCTAACATTACATTATTCCCGACCCTCGTCTCTCCATCTGTTTCCACTCAATCATTCTCCACACACTCAGCCTCTCTGTCTAACATTACATTCTTCCCGACCCTCGTCTCTCCATCTGTTTCCACTCAATCATTTTCCACAAGCGCAGCCTCTCTGTCTAACATTACATTCTTCCCGACCCTCGTCTCTCCATCTGTTTCCACTCAATCATTTTCCACACGCTGCAGCCTCTCTGTCTAACATTACATTCTTCCCGACCCTCGTCTCTCCATCTGTTTCCACTCAATCATTTTCCACACGTGCAGCCTCTCTGTCTAACATTACATTCTTCCCGACCCTCGTCTCTCCATCTGTTTCCACTCAATCATTTTCCACACGTGCAGCCTCTCTGTCTAACATTACATTCTTCCAAACCACCGTCTCTCTGTTTCCACTCAATCATTTTCCACACGCGCAGCCTCTCTGTCTAACATTACATTCTTCCCGACCCTCGTCTCTCCATCTGTTTCCACTCAATCATTTTCCACAAGCGCAGCCTCTCTGTCTAACATTACATTCTTCCCGACCCTCGTCTCTCCATCTGTTTCCACTCAATCATTCTCCACACGTGCAGCCTCTCTGTCTAACATTACATTCTTCCCGACCCTCGTCTCTCCATCTGTTTCCACTCAATCATTTTCCACACGTGCAGCCTCTCTGTCTAACATTACATTCTTCCCGACCCTCGTCTCTCCATCTGTTTCCACTCAATCATTTTCCACACGTGCAGCCTCTCTGTCTAACATTACATTCTTCCCGACCATCGTCTCTCCCTCTGTTTCCACTCAATCATTCTCCACACATGCAACCTCTCTGTCTAACATTACATTCTTCCCGACCCTCGTCTCTCCATCTGTTTCCACTCAATCATTCTCCACACACTCAGCCTCTCTGTCTAACATTACATTCTTCCCGACCATCGTCTCTCCATCTGTTTCCACTCAATCATTCTCCACACACTCTGCCTCTCTGTCTAACATTACATTCTTCCCGACCATCGTCTCTCCATCTGTTTCCACTCAATCATTCTCCACACACTCAGCCTCTCTGTCTAACATTACATTCTTCCCGACCATCGTCTCTCCATCTGTTTCCACTCAATCATTCTCCACACACTCAGCCTCTCTGTCTAACATTACATTCTTCCCGACCATCGTCTCTCCATCTGTTTCCACTCAATCATTCTCCACACACTCAGCCTCTCTGTCTAACATTACATTCTTCCCGACCATCGTCTCTCCCTCTGTTTCCACTCAATCATTCTCCACACGTGCAACCTCTCTGTCTAACATTACATTCTTCCCGACCCTCGTCTCTCCATCTGTTTCCACTCAATCATTCTCCACACACTCAGCCTCTCTGTCTAACATTACATTCTTCCCGACCCTCGTCTCTCCATCTGTTTCCACTCAATCATTCTCCACACACTCAGCCTCTCTGTCTAACATTACATTCTTCCCGACCCTCGTCTCTCCATCTGTTTCCACTCAATCATTTTCCACAAGCGCAGCCTCTCTGTCTAACATTACATTCTTCCCGACCCTCGTCTCTCCATCTGTTTCCACTCAATCATTTTCCACAAGCGCAGCCTCTCTGTCTAACATTACATTCTTCCCGACCCTCGTCTCTCCATCTGTTTCCACTCAATCATTTTCCACACGTGCAGCCTCTCTGTCTAACATTACATTCTTCCAAACCACCGTCTCTCTGTTTCCACTCAATCATTTTCCACACGCGCAGCCTCTCTGTCTAACATTACATTCTTCCCGACCCTCGTCTCTCCATCTGTTTCCACTCAATCATTTTCCACAAGCGCAGCCTCTCTGTCTAACATTACATTCTTCCCGACCCTCGTCTCTCCATCTGTTTCCACTCAATCATTTTCCACACGTGCAGCCTCTCTGTCTAACATTACATTCTTCCCGACCCTCGTCTCTCCATCTGTTTCCACTCAATCATTTTCCACACGTGCAGCCTCTCTGTCTAACATTACATTCTTCCCGACCCTCGTCTCTCCATCTGTTTCCACTCAATCATTTTCCACAAGCGCAGCCTCTCTGTCTAACATTACATTCTTCCCGACCCTCGTCTCTCCATCTGTTTCCACTCAATCATTTTCCACACGTGCAGCCTCTCTGTCTAACATTACATTCTTCCAAACCACCGTCTCTCTGTTTCCACTCAATCATTTTCCACACGCGCAGCCTCTCTGTCTAACATTACATTCTTCCCGACCCTCGTCTCTCCATCTGTTTCCACTCAATCATTTTCCACAAGCGCAGCCTCTCTGTCTAACATTACATTCTTCCCGACCCTCGTCTCTCCATCTGTTTCCACTCAATCATTTTCCACACGTGCAGCCTCTCTGTCTAACATTACATTCTTCCAAACCACCGTCTCTCTGTTTCCACTCAATCATTTTCCACACGCGCAGCCTCTCTGTCTAACATTACATTCTTCCCGACCCTCGTCTCTCCATCTGTTTCCACTCAATCATTTTCCACAAGCGCAGCCTCTCTGTCTAACATTACATTCTTCCCGACCCTCGTCTCTCCATCTGTTTCCACTCAATCATTCTCCACACGTGCAGCCTCTCTGTCTAACATTACATTCTTCCCGACCCTCGTCTCTCCATCTGTTTCCACTCAATCATTTTCCACACGTGCAGCCTCTCTGTCTAACATTACATTCTTCCCGACCCTCGTCTCTCCATCTGTTTCCACTCAATCATTTTCCACACGTGCAGCCTCTCTGTCTAACATTACATTCTTCCCGACCCTCGTCTCTCCCTCTGTTTCCACTCAATCATTCTCCACACACTCAGCCTCTCTGTCTAACATTACATTCTTCCCGACCATCGTCTCTCCCTCTGTTTCCACTCAATCATTCTCCACACGTGCAACCTCTCTGTCTAACATTACATTCTTCCCGACCCTCGTCTCTCCATCTGTTTCCACTCAATCATTCTCCACACACTCAGCCTCTCTGTCTAACATTACATTCTTCCCGACCCTCGTCTCTCCATCTGTTTCCACTCAATCATTTTCCACAAGCGCAGCCTCTCTGTCTAACATTACATTCTTCCCGACCCTCGTCTCTCCATCTGTTTCCACTCAATCATTCTCCACACGTGCAGCCTCTCTGTCTAACATTACATTCTTCCCGACCCTCGTCTCTCCATCTGTTTCCACTCAATCATTCTCCACACGTGCAGCCTCTCTGTCTAACATTACATTCTTCCCGACCCTCGTCTCTCCATCTGTTTCCACTCAATCATTCTCCACACGTGCAGCCTCTCTGTCTAACATTACATTCTTCCCGACCCTCGTCTCTCCATCTGTTTCCACTCAATCATTTTCCACACGTGCAGCCTCTCTGTCTAACATTACATTCTTCCCGACCCTCGTCTCTCCATCTGTTTCCACTCAATCATTTTCCACACGTGCAGCCTCTCTGTCTAACATTACATTCTTCCCGACCCTCGTCTCTCCATCTGTTTCCACTCAATCATTTTCCACAAGCGCAGCCTCTCTGTCTAACATTACATTCTTCCCGACCCTCGTCTCTCCATCTGTTTCCACTCAATCATTTTCCACACGTGCAGCCTCTCTGTCTAACATTACATTCTTCCAAACCACCGTCTCTCTGTTTCCACTCAATCATTTTCCACACGCGCAGCCTCTCTGTCTAACATTACATTCTTCCCGACCCTCGTCTCTCCATCTGTTTCCACTCAATCATTTTCCACACGTGCAGCCTCTCTGTCTAACATTACATTCTTCCCGACCCTCGTCTCTCCATCTGTTTCCACTCAATCATTTTCCACACGTGCAGCCTCTCTGTCTAACATTACATTCTTCCCGACCCTCGTCTCTCCATCTGTTTCCACTCAATCATTTTCCACACGTGCAGCCTCTCTGTCTAACATTACATTCTTCCCGACCATCGTCTCTCCCTCTGTTTCCACTCAATCATTCTCCACACGTGCAACCTCTCTGTCTAACATTACATTCTTCCCGACCCTCGTCTCTCCATCTGTTTCCACTCAATCATTCTCCACACACTCAGCCTCTCTGTCTAACATTACATTCTTCCCGACCATCGTCTCTCCATCTGTTTCCACTCAATCATTCTCCACACACTCAGCCTCTCTGTCTAACATTACATTCTTCCCGACCATCGTCTCTCCATCTGTTTCCACTCAATCATTCTCCACACGTGCAGCCTCTCTGTCTAACATTACATTCTTCCCGACCATCGTCTCTCCATCTGTTTCCACTCAATCATTCTCCACACACTCAGCCTCTCTGTCTAACATTACATTCTTCCCGACCATCGTCTCTCCATCTGTTTCCACTCAATCATTCTCCACACACTCAGCCTCTCTGTCTAACATTACATTCTTCCCGACCATCGTCTCTCCATCTGTTTCCACTCAATCATTCTCCACACGTGCAGCTTCTCTGTCTAACATTACATTCTTCCCGACCATCGTCTCTCCATCTGTTTCCACTCAATCATTCTCCACACGTGCAGCTTCTCTGTCTAACATTACATTCTTCCCGACCATCGTCTCTCCATCTGTTTCCACTCAATCATTCTCCACACGCGCAGCCTCTCTGTCTAACATTACATTCTTCCCGACCCTCGTCTCTCCCTCTGTTTCCACTCAATCATTCTCCATACGCGCAGCCTCTCTGTCTAACATTACATTCTTCCCAACCCTCGTCTCTCCCTCTGTTTTCACTCAATAATTCTCCAAACGCGCAGCCTCTCTGTCTAACATTACATTCTTTCCAACCCTCGTCTCTCTCTGTTTCCACTCAATCATTCTCCACACGCGCAGCCTCTCTGGCTGTGTCTCAATTCAGGGGCTGCATCCTCATGAGGACCCAGCCTAGCTGGGCCGAGTAGGCCACGCACTCACAAGACCGGGTGGGCTGAGCGAAACTGCTGAAATGGGACGGTCTAATCTTCATGAGAGCCGGCATTGAAGTGGGTGGGGCGTTCTCTTGAAGTGGGTGGGAAGTTGTGTGCGCGCTTGTGTGTGTGGAAAGAGAAGGGACGCCGCTAAAATATATTACTAAGCTGAATACATGTATATATAGTGTTTCTGAGTTTACTGTTTGTTAAGAACTGATTACAAATCAGCTTATTTTACACGTGCGTAGCAAGGATTTTCTGACGGGCGATCGGTTAAAAGATAGAGTGGACCTTCAAAATGCAAGTTGCCTAGTAGCTCAATTGGTCTTTTGCACGTGACGTCACGGCTAATGTCTTTTTGCACTTACGGTCGCCATGTTGGGTGCATACCGTTTCATTTAAACAGAGGAAGTCCATGTTAAACACAGTGCGATACGGAACAATAACATCAGCAAAATGCAAACTGAATTTAAAATGAGCAGATGCCTCATAGAGAGAAACTCAACCTTGAAGCCAGAGAACGTTACATGGTGAAGTTAGCTTCAATTAGCAACATTGATCCTTACGAAGTAGCAGCTAAGGCATGGACTTCCTCTGTTTAATTGAACCGGTATCCATACAATATGGCGACCGGGAGTGCAAAATGTCACGTGTCTGCAAAAGACCGATTGGTTAAGCGTCCAGCGGTTGGTGCGCAGATACTTTTCTCGAAGCTGGTTCGAATCTCACTCGGTACGGTTAAAACTTATTTTACGTTTGTCTTTTATTGGATAAAAAAATGAGGACTGATATTAAAAAGAAGGAGTTTGTGAAACTCCTTTTTTTTATCCAATAAAAGACAAACGTAAAATAAGTTTTAACCGTACCGAGTGAGATTCGAACCAGCTTCGAGAAAAAGCTCTCTGCGCCAAACACTGAACGCTTAACCAATTGAGCCACTAGACAACTTGCGTTTTGTAGGTCCACTCTTTCTTTTAACCGATCGCCCCCTCAGACAATCCTTGCTATGCATGTGTAAAATAAGCTGATTTGTAATCAGTTCTTAACAAACAGTAAACTCAGAAACACTAATATATTCAGCTAACAATTTTTTTATTCGTTTCTGTAGTTAAATTTTAATGAGATTCAGCAACGAGGCTAGCCTGTATAAATAAAGGTTGAATGAATGAATGAAAAAAGCGCTGAGGTTGTTGTCAGGGGTGTAACGAGATCTCGTTGTACGAGATCTCGCAATATTAAACTCCCGCGATATCTCTCGTTGAGAGGTAACGTTGTCTCGCGAGATGATAATGCTAATGCTAGCAGAGCCCCTAGCAAGTCAGCGTCACGGACAGCATGGCTTCGCCGGATGAAGTTGCTATAGAAGACGCCCCAACTACTGATGGAGGGTGCCGCAGACGCCTCTACATTGATGGAGGGTAACGGCGCTGCCGACGCTGCCCCGAATGTAAAGACACGCGTGTAAACACCGGTGTGACCGGTGTTGCCAGATAGAGTCCCACCCACCCAAAGCAATCTCTACCCGCAAAAGTCAGAAGGAAAATCGCGGTGAACCGCCCAATCTGGCAACACTGGTGAGTGACGGCTGCAGAGTCAGTTTTGGAAAGTCCTGCGTGAATATCTATTTTTTTAAACAAAGTTGAACGTTCTAAGGTCTAAGGAGATTCAATCAGTAAAATGAAGACATCAGTTGGGTTTGTAATACATGTTAAAACAGAATAAAAGCCTTTTTGCGGCATAAAACCGATCTTTGAAGTTTTCTTGAACTAATGTTAAAATCTCGTCTCGTTCTCTCGAGATCTGTGATTTTCTCGTCTCGTCTCGTGAGTTTTGTGTATTGTTACACCCCTAGAACGAGCTGATGACTCAACAACACGCAGCAGCCCCGACCCTGCACGCAGAAAGTCCCACCACCCCCGCAAAATCTCTGCTGGCGCTACGAATTCTGGGATAGCCTCCGCCAGAAAGGATTCACGGATGCATCCTCGTATTTCGGCAGGAAGTAGGCCGCATTCCTCGGCCGCATGAGGAGGAGTCTTCGAATTGGGACAGTCCTCCGCGCGGGATAATGACGTATGCGGCCGACAAATGCGCACTCATGAGGACCCAGCCCATGAATTGAGACACAGCCTCTGTCTAACATTACATTCTTCTCGACCAGTGCTGGGCAGCGCTAATCCAAAAATTAGTTCCACAATTTCTAAAACGCTTATTAATTTTTTTAGGTCCACAATTTCAAAAGCACAAATGTCTTATGAAAATTAGGGGAAGCTAATCTAATCCGCTATTTATATATTTATATATATATATATATATATATATATATATATATATATATATATATATATATATATATATATATATATATATATTATATATATATATATATATATATATATATATATATATATATATATATATATATATATATATATATATATATTATATATATATATATTATATATATATATATATATTTATATATAGCCGGCAGCGTTATGCAATATTTGCACTACACTGCCAACTGAAAAGTAACAAAAATGATCCTAAAAGGATGAAATTACAAAAATCAAAGGATTTATTTAATACTTTACGTACATATATTCTATTCGGCCACGAAATCAACAAAAAATAGAATGATCTTTTAATCCCTAAAACCACTTTTAAATCTCAAATACACGGGTGTGTCGCCACCGCATTTATACATAAAAGTAACCCAAATACATAAAACTAACGACTCACCGTCGAATGGTCGACACAAAACACACAATAAAATCCTCCGGCCGCGTTAATTTGGCTTGAAACAGCGGGGTTCTCTGCGGATTTATCCATTAGTAACCCAGCACAACCAGCTGGACACAGAGTTCAGCGTCCAGTTCACCTCTGACCCGGAAGATGTCAAGATTCTATAGGTAGTCAACAGATTTAATGAAAAGTAACTAAAATACATAAAACTAACGACTCACCGTCGAATGGTCGACACAAAACACACAATAAAATCCTCCGGCCGCGTTAATTTGGCTTGAAACAGCGGGGTTCTCTGCGGATTTATCCAAGTACCCAGCACAAACAGCTAGCCACAGAATTAGCCCCTGAGTTCACCTCTGACCCGGAAGATGTCAAGATGGAATAGTCCATTTTTAGTAGGGGGATAAAGAAATCGACCGTTTTTTTATTGCGTATTTAATGATCGTTTTCATCGTAACTATAATTATTTTTATGTTAAATGTACATTAACAAGCAGGATCAATGTTAGGGATGTAGGTGACTGGCCGGGGCGCGGCGGGGCCGGGGCCCCATGATGATTGGGATCCCCAGGCAACGGCATCATTTACCTACATGGTAGATCCGAGTCTGTTCTCCGCTCTGCTCCCCCTCCAACCCTCCCTCTCCTCTCTGCTCTTTACGGTGGGGGAAAAGGTAAAACTAGCAGCAACAGAGGCAGAATAAGAGCCTCTAAATAAGTTTATTGGTTTTTACTGATAGATAATTAGTTATTAGCGGTACTGCATTTTAAATAAAAATAGCACAAATCCGCTTATGAATTTTAAAAGTTAGTCAAACCACAAAAACGCTGACAAAAAGTTTAGGTCCACTGTAAGCGGATTAGCGCTTTAGCGCTCTCTAGCGTTCATGTGCCCACCACTGGAAAAGTTTATTAAAGCATTTTTATTGTCTTACCAACATTTGTTGTCCACAACAGCTTGGAGGACATACGACGGCCAACCTTTACGGTTAACAAAGTCTTTATATCCATCAGAGGGTGGAAGAACCGGGATGTGAGATCCATCGATGAGACCCATAATCTGAGGGATGTGATGTGAAGCCTCAAAACCTCTGGCAATCTCCTGTGCTTCCATGTCAGTTGGTGGTCTGATCAGCTGTTTGACTGGCCCTCTCACCATGTTTTTACAAAACATGTACACACAGTTTTTAGCGCTGCTTTTACTTATTCCAAACTGATTTGCAATGACTCGATATTCAGCACAGCTGCCCAGTTTATACAAAACAACCGCAACTCGCATCATGAGCGGGATCGGGGTTCTAACAGTCACCTCCTCTGGGGCTAAATGACTCTCCATCAAAGTACACAACTTCGTGAAAGACAGACGTGTCATGCGAAAATTCTGCTTCCACTCCTGGTCGGTGAACTGCGTGAGCACCACCCGCTCCTACCAGTCTTGACTTCGGACTTTCATCCACTGATTTCTGGTCTGTTGTGGAGGAAATGGCAACTGCGTTAAACTTGCCGGAAGAAAAGAACTTTCTCTCATGTATTTCGCCTTCCGTGCTTTCATCCTGCGAAGTAAAAGGACTAAAAGCATGCGTTGCTTTGCCTGTAATTCAATCAGGGAGTGCAGTAACACCACCATCGCCGTGCGCGGGTCCATTTTTTGGCGCGTCTGTTTGTTTACTTTCGTCCCGGAAGTAACTTCTTCTTCTGTGGTTTTAACGGAAGTAACTTCTTCTTCGGTGTTTTTTTTAAGGGGAGTGTACCACTCTGCGCATGTCAGAACTTCTGATCAGAATAAAAGCCTGTTGCATGTAAACACTCGTCATGAACAGATTGTGCCCATGTAAACGGTGCTATCTAATTATGCAATCAGAACACTTTTCAATCCGGTCACAGAATATTGCCCATGTAAACATAGCTACTGATGAGAACAGCTCAAACTTTGCTCATGTGCGCTTAGAGATTTATTAAACTCACAATTATTACTTGCTTACCTGTGTAGAAAGGCACCATTAATAATTACTGCTGTTTCAACGTCGCTAGTTGGCCGTGTGATCAGCTCTGACTGTAAACAGAGATGGTCCCCCTGCTCCCCCTCCCTCCTGGCTCGAACCGGAAGCGCTGGCGATCCGTGGCGATAAGAGACGAGTCCAGGCTCGAGGGCGACGGAAAATGCGACCTGTACAGTCCAACAGTTTTGGACAGATGGGACATAAACTACGCATGCGCTAGCGCGCTAGTTATAATTAGATTCAATGGAAAAGCCGCAGGCGGCGCCCAGCGGGGAACCGGAAGTACGTCAGAAAAACGTTTTTTGAAACAAACAATCATTACTCATAAAATATTTATCCTGCACAACTAAAAACATATATGCATGCATTTCAAAATATTTTTATTTTATTATTTCACTTTTATTAAAAAAAAATTAAATCTTCAAATGATGAAGAGCTGCAGTTCCAAGGAGGGGCGGCGCCCCTAGCGCCCTCTAGTGGCGGCCGCCCGCTGAACATTACATTCTTCCAGACCACCGTCTCTCTCGTTTCCACTCAATCATTCTCCACACGTGCAGCCTCTCTGTCTAACATTACATTCTTCCCGACCCTCGTCTCTCCCTCTGCTTCCACTCAATCATTCTCCACACGCGCAGCCTCTCTGTCTAACATTACATTCTTCCAGACCCTCGTCTCTCCCTCTGTTTCCACTCAATCATTCTCCACACGCGCAGCCTCTCTGTCTAACATTACATTCTTCCCGACCCTCGTCTCTCTCTGTTTCCTCTCAATCATTCTCCATACGTGCAGCCTCTCTGTCTAACATTACATTCTTCCAAACCAACGTCTCTCTGTTTAACTTAAAATGCTTGTCTGATAATAAAGAAGCCTTGAAAACGAATTGCACAATGTATTTTTATTTCATTATATTCATTGTGTTTTCAAACGTTATGCAATGCTTGACAGATAATAAAGAAGCATTGAAAACAAATTGTACAAGGTGTAACCCAACATAATACAAAGGTTATCAGACAGACATGTACAACATTACATTCTTCCAAACCACCAAATCTCTGTTTAACTTAACGTTACATTCATTCTCCACACGTGCAGCCTCTCTGTCTAACATTACATTCTTCCCGACCCTTGTCTCTCCCTCTGTTTCCACTCAATCATTCTCCACACGTGCAGCCTCTCTGTCTAACATTACATTCTTCCCAACCCTCGTCTCCCTCTGTTTCCACTCAATCATTCTCCACACGCGCAGCCTCTCTGTCTAATATTACATTCTTTCAAACCACCGTCTCTCTGTTTAACTTAAAATGCTTGTCTGATAATAAAGAAGCCTTGAAAACGAATTGCACAATGTATTTTTATTTCATTATATTCATTGTGTATTCAAACGTTATGCAATGCTTGACAGATAATAAAGAAGCGTTGAAAACAAATTGTACAAGGTGTTTTTATTTCAGCGTGTAACATAACATAATACAAAGGTTATCAGACAGACATGTACAAAATTACATTCTTCCAAACCACCAACTCTCTGTTTAACTTGACGGTGCATTCATTCTCCACACGCGCAGCCTCTCTGTCTAACATTACATTCTTCCCGACCCTCGTCTCTCTCTCTCTGTTTCCACTCAATCATTCTCCATAAGTGCAGCCTCTCTGTCTAACATGTACTGCTCTGTGGGTCAGCAAGCTAGTCACGAGGGTCGTAACAGGTTCTTACTGAAGCCTACCTTCCAAGAGGGTCTCTCGAACTGGTCCCTGAGTATGGGTATTACCTATATCTACGGGGAACAGCTCCGACTTAAGGCTATTGATGAGAGAATTCAACTGGACGGTTCACCTCCTTCATCTACTAGTCTCTGGCCTTTTCTCACTTTACTCGTCTTTCCACCTTAGCTGGTTGGAGTAAAGAAACTAACATTTACGGAGGCTTCTCTCCGGTGAGCTTTGTAATTGTTAAAGGTCCAATAAATTTTTGAATCTAGAAGGTTGGACCCTAGGGCGATGTTTTGATTTTATTCACAGTGCTAATGTTTAACCTTTTAAAACCTCCTATTTAAGATGTTATTCATTTGAACCAAGCTATTTTAGGAATCCAGAACATAATTCATCAAGCTGGAGACAAGAGTTTTCGTTTTGCTCTGCTCTTTAATTTGGATAAATTTGCAAAGGAACAGCGTTATAACATAGCGATACAAATTATTGACTTGAGTAAATACAGATTTTAGATATTAGGATCATTAAACTGAATGGAGTCTTGATCTTGATGTGGGATAGTTTCTTAATGAGAGGATTCTAGGGAAGTTGTTCCCCCTCAGGTCCCTTAGGGGGAGGACAAGTTATGAATCTTCTTCTTTGTCTTCGTCTTCTCAGATCTTCGTCATCTTCTTTTTTGTCTTCGTCTTCTCAGATCTTCTCAACCCTCACTATCCTCTAACTAAATCCTTATCCAGTAAAGGTATTTGTCCTTGAACTCAAACAACAACCTAAAGCTTTGAGCAATCAGATAAGAAATGCAACTTGGCTTTTTATCGGCTATTTTATCGGCTGTTAATCTAATTTGATTTAAGTTCTCAGTTAAAGCGGGATTTGGGAAGTGTCTCATAGCATACTTTTAGTCAGGAACTCTGAAGTCCCTGAAGTAAATACTAAGAGCAATCTCCCCACCTGCGTAGGTGAGGCTCACCTCCGTGTGCCTTCAGCTGGTCGGAAGAGAGGGATCAGGTATTCTGATCCGGGCTGAGTTCTGAAGGGATATGCTCCCTCAAACCCCTTGGCCAAGAGGTAAGAGCTGAGTTCTCCCTTACGGATCACCGGCACCCTTCTTGGTTCAGCTGGGCAGTCTTCTTCGCCTTCTTCTCCCGAGATCAGTCGTCAGCTTCTGGTGGCTTCGACTTCAGGTTGAACATCAGCATTTCAGCAGCCAGATACAGCTCTTTTTATAGCACTTCAGTCCCTCTCTCTACCAGAGAGAGAGGGTGAAGGAATTTTGTCCTCATTGGTTACTTCCATTGAGGAGGCAAGCCTGATTCATTTTCTGACTGTGAACTATCTCTTTTTCCTTTTTAGGTAATAAAAACCTTTTTGCTCAAAGCTTCCGGCGTTGCTAAGCACAGGACAATCACTCTCACAGGTCGATTACACATATGTTCCATTTCCTTTTTTAAAGGTCACACATTAACGATAAAATTCATCATACATTTGTTAGAATCACAACACATTTAAAGACATAGTTCATTTGTTAAAAAGAATCATCTCAAAACAAGTTAACAAAAACCCTTATTCATTGTATTTTTATCAAAGGATTACATGATTATATTTTTATTCAAAGTAAAAACCATCTCTTCTTTCTCATTGTCCTTTCTCCTCCTACCTGCTGTTGTGACATGCTCTGTGTTTGCTCTCTGTTCTAATGTTAGCAATAACCCATCTGTTCCCATGGAATCTATCTAAGTTTCCATGGGATCTTATCTGAGATAAACCTGAAGCAAGCTTAGTTAAACACTAATTTTACTTTACTGCAGCTAGCTCTCGGCCAGGTACCTTTTATGGTCCCATAAAAGATACCAAGTCCAGTCTTCACCTGGACAACACTTTATTTAACAGAAACCTTATTTCATGTGAATCTAGATATATTTAGCTTTTCATAAGGGCTGGATCCAATTATCAAAATCATGGTTGATTGACACCCCCTGCTTGGATTCAGTCCCTGCTCATTTACTCATTATTTACAACCTTCCAGCCAGTCCTCATCGTGTTCGTCAACGTCCACATGTAAGATGTCTTCTTCTTCTTCATCATCGTAGTCCAACTCACTCGAACCATCTTGATCCTGCGCTTGTTCGTCCTTGATGTTCGACTCGTCTTGTCCTGTCATTCTTTCATCTGTTTCAGCCCAGGATTCTAGCACGACCATCTCCTCGAGCTCCATTGGACTATTTGGTGGGGTGTTGGACGGCTGCTGTGGGGTTATGGCCATTGGATAATTTCTTTCTGCAAGCCCAGGGGACGTTACTTGGTTCTCAACCCCAGGACTCGTGACAGTGGTGTTTGTCTGGGTTGAATCAGCCTCAGTTTGATGTAACCCCACGTCCTCAGTGCATTTTTTTCTCTGGCTGCAACGATTCTGACGTATCTTGCACCTTCTTCGGGTTCATCAATGCTTTAATTGCCATGGATAACTGTTCTGCTTGGGTCAAAATGGAAAGGCTTTTGTCAGCAGTTATCGGGCCAAAGGGGATGAATTCAACTGGTCCATCTGCTCTGGGCTGATCGATGCTATCTAGGCTGCCTGGACTTTGTTGATCTTCTCCCGTGGATGCAAGGCTGTCCAGGATACTGTCCAATGTATCTAACCCGTACAGTTCTGGGCATTCTAGAGTGAGGATGGGTGGTTCGGGGGCAGTGGTGGGCAACGCTAATCAAAAAATTAGTTCCACAATTTCTAAAACGCTTATTAATTTATTTAGGTCCACAATTTCAAAAGCACAAATGTCTTATGAAAATTAGGGGAAGCTAATTTAAACCGCTATTTATATTCAACATTTGCTAGCCAGCACGTTATGCAATATTTGCACTACACTGCCAACTAGAGGTGATAAAACGAACCCAAATACATAAAACTAACGACTCACCGTCGAGTGGTGGACACAAAACACACAATAGAATCCTCCGGCCGCGTTAATTTGGCTTGAAACAGCGGGGTTCTCTGCGGATTTATGAAGAGACCGAGCGCAACCAGCTAGCCACAACCCGTTAGCACCCGAGTTCACCTCTGACCCGGAAGATGTCAAGATTCTATAGGTAGTCAACAGATTTAATGAAAAGTAACTAAAATGATCCTAAAAGGATGAAATTTACAAAAATCAAAGGATTTATTTAATACTTTACGTACATATATTCTATTCGGCCACGAAATTAACAAAAACAGAATGATCTTTTAATCCCTAAGAGACCACTTTTAAATCTCAAATATACAGGCATGTCGCGACCGCATTTCTACATAAAAGTAACCCAAATACATAAAACTAACGACTCACCGTCGAGTGGTGGATACAAAACACACAATAGAATCCTCCGGCCGCGTTAATTTGGCTTGAAACAGCAGGGTTCTCTGCGGATTTATGAAGAGACCGAGCGCAACCAGCTAGCCACAACCCGTTAGCACCCGAGTTCACCTCTGACCCGGAAGATGTCAAGATTCTATAGGTAGTCAACAGATTTAATGAAAAGTAACTAAAATGATCCTAAAAGGATGAAATTACAAAAATCAAAGGATTTATTTAATACTTTACGTACATATATTCTATTCGGCCACGAAATTAACAAAAACAAAATGATCTTTTAATCCCTAAGAGACCACTTTTAAATCTCAAATACACGGGCGTGTCGCGACCGCATTTCTACATAAAAGTAACCCAAATACATAAAACTAACGACTCACCGTCGAGTGGTGGACACAAAACACACAATAGAATCCTCCGGCCGCGTTAATTTGGCTTGAAACAGCGGGGTTCTCTGCGGATTTATGAAGAGACCGAGCGCAACCAGTTAGCCACAACCCGTTAGCACCCGAGTTCACCTCTGACCCGGAAGATGTCAAGATTAGGCAGTCAACAGATTTAATGAAAAGTAACTAAAATGATCCTAAAAGGATGAAATTACAAAAATCAAAGGATTTATTTAATACTTTACGTACATATATTCTATTCGGCCACGAAATTAACAAAAACAGAATGATCTTTTAATCCCTAAGAGACCACTTTTAAATCTCAAATACACGGGCGTGTCGCGACCGCATTTCTACATAAAAGTAACCCAAATACATAAAACTAATGACTCACCGTAGAGTGGTGGACACAAAACACACAATAGAATCCTCCGGCCGCGTTAATTTTGCTTGAAACAGCTGGGTTCTCTGCGGATTTATGAAGAGACCCAGCGTAACCAGCTAGCCACAACCCGTTAGCTCTGACCCGGAAGATGTCAAGATGGAATAGTCCATTTTTTAGTAGGGGGAAACAGAAATCGACCGGTTTTTGTATTGCATTTTTAATTATCGTTTTTTATCGTAACTATAATTATTTTTATGTTAAATATACATTAACAAGCAGCAGCAATGTTAGTGATGTAGGTGACTGGCCGGGGCGGGGACCCATGCTGATTGGGGGCCAATTCATTTGCCTACATGGTAGATCCGAGTCTGTTCTCCCTCTGCTCCCTCACCAAGGGGGGGAAGTAAACAAGCAGCTACGAGAGCCAGCATAAGAGCCCGTAATTTTTTTTTTTTCGTTTTTACTGATAGATAATTAGTTATTAGCGGTACTGCATTTTAAATAAAAATAGCACAAATCCACTTATGAATTATAAAAGTTAGTCAGACCGCTGTTACGCTGACAAAAACGTTAGGTCCGCTGTAAGCGGATTAGTGCATTAGCGGTCCATAGCGGTTTGGTGCCCACCTTTGTTCAGGGGTGTCCGATCTTTCGTCCATCGGCTCAGTCTCACTTGTCGCTGGGTTCTTGCGCTGGGTCTCCATCAGTATGGATGGGGCCCAAAGCATATTGAGTGGATTAATCTCTTGGGTACCAAATGGTGCGGACATCACCAGGGGCAGCGGTTCTAATGGGTTTGCTGTTGTCTCGATGTATGGGCCATATACTAAAGCTAGTCCAGTATATAGATAAGTAACCACGAACCTAGTTCTATTCTCGAGATGTTCCCACACTTTGGCCACTACCGGGTAATATGATGATCGTTGTGGTATGGTTCCAACAGGCATATAGGGTGTAGAGTTTAAGGCAGAGCTCCAGATGACTCTACAGGTTCTTTCTGTTTCTGCACATGCTTCTGCAGGCACTTGGGGCAAACTATACGGATCATCAGTGACGAGGATTCCGTTCACCACTATCTTACTCATTGCCCTCAAATGACATGGTTGGCACCACCAGGATGACCCCACTGCCCAGAGATATTTGGTCTCTGTCAACTCACGATGGCAGAAACAGCACGACATCTCAGGTTCCTATGGGAGCAAACAGATACGTCACAGGATTTAGCTCTTTCACAAAAATTGTTAAAAATATAAAAAGTTATCAAATTAAAAGTTCAAAATGTAAAAAGTAATAATATCGAAAGTTCAAAAATGTAAGTAATGAAATCAAAAATTTAAAAATTTAAAAAGTAGTAAAATCGAAAATTCAAAAATATGAAAAGTAATAAAATCAAAAGTTCAACCGAATGTAGGACTGGTGAGTTTGGCCAATAAGAACAAAAACACTACCTAGGTGGACCCAATCCTATACTGGGCCCACATCTCTAGGCTACGGATCTATCTTCTAAAAAGTTCTTACTCAATGATTACAAAAACTGGACTACCAAAACTCACTCAGTCAAATAAAGGA
Organism: Garcialebias charrua; assembly: GCA_038048925.1. Classification (NCBI taxonomy): domain Eukaryota; kingdom Metazoa; phylum Chordata; class Actinopteri; order Cyprinodontiformes; family Rivulidae; genus Garcialebias; species Garcialebias charrua. The sequence continues at coordinate 21,799 of JBBPBX010000229.1, forward strand.
AAAATAACAATTGTATAAATCAAAGTCAAAGTCAAGTCAAAGTCAACTTTATTGTCAGATCTGCAATATGTACAGTGCAGGACATACACAGGACCGAAATTGCGTTTCTCTCAGTCCCTCGGTGCAACAGTAAACATCTAAACATTGAAACACTGAAACATATAATAATAGACATAAGCATAAAAATAGTAAAACTAACACTGTCCTGAGTTGTTTTTTTTTTTTTTTTTTTGCATAGTGGTATAAAAAAAGAGTATAAAAAGTATAACTAAAATAAACTAAAGGTTTCTAGCATTGACATTTGCAAAGTGGCAAAGCAGCGTATGAGTCAATGTACACAGTATATGTATGAGGTAGTAGTTGATGTTGTTGTAGAGGCAAAAAGTGGCATATGCAGTAAGGCACATTGGGCATCCCTAAATAAGACCGTTCAGAGCACACTGTATATGTACCAGCAGTGGTGTAGATATTAGAGTAGTGTAAATAAATGTAAACAGTAGTAATTACATGTAAGCAGTAGTAATAAAAGTAAACAGTATTAATAAATGTAAACAGAGAATGTAAACAGTATTATGATTATAGGCAGTGATGTAATACAGACATTAGTGCAAGTATGAGAAGTAGTGCAAACTGTATGAGCACATGACCGAGAGTTTAGTGAAAACCCGTTTGGTGACACAGAGTCTAGTGTTAAAAACTTTGTGTTGAGTGATAATATGTGAGAAAGTTTTAGTGTTAAGGCAGTTCAAATGGGAGGGGAGGCAGAGCAGGCAGAGTGTTTAGCATTCTGACTGCCTGATGAACAGAGCTGTCTCTCAGTCTGCTGGTTCGAGCCTGGAGACTCCTCAGTCTCCTCCCTGATGGCAGCAGTCTGAAGCAGCTGTGTAGTGGGTGTGTGGGATCACCTGCCATGCGGTGGGCTTTCCGATTGAGGCGTTTGCTGTGTAAGTCCTGCAGTGAGGGCAAGGAGGTGCCCACGATCTTCTGTATCTTTATTCTGTAATAAAGAACAAACCGAATGTGCAATAAGTTTAGCCCGTAGACCCTGTTATGAGCTACCTGGATGGGAAATTTGTTCTTTATTACGAATCTAAATGGTGTCATACCTTCGCCCGAGGTTCTCAGTACTGACCTACGGCCATGTGAGAGAACCTCGTCAGTTGATGTCACCCAAGTCATTCTCAGCAAATTCTTAAAATCGGTTAAGTGATCATTCTAGTCAAAATACGTAATGATTGTAATAACATTTATATAAAAAGAGTAATAAAGTCTATAATTGAGTTCGACTAAAAGCATTGCATGGGTATGGGGTTTAAGCGTTGTTGGTTATACTGATTATTTAGTTGTATCTTCAGGAATCACAGGTTATTATCTATGGACGGCCTACGATTTTCATTCGCCTCCGGTACAGCAGGGAGTTTTCTGGATCTACGTTTGAAAATGGCTCCGTAAGTCATCATCCAGATTATGATGGGTACCGTGGTGCAGAGTCCACTCCAGTACAGCACGGAACAGACTCCCCACATCAGACCCCATCCAATTAATACGGACAATCTAAGCAACCAACGGCTTCTACCTTCGGCTTGTAGGGACATAGTCAGATAAAGCAAATGTGCCACTACGGCAACAGCTATAATACCTTCCAGTATTGTGGTCACTAGTCTACCTACTGTATTACCGCAGTGTGAGCGTGGTATAGGTAGGAGAGTTAAGGTGGTCAAACATTCTAAAGCCACTACCAGCAAGTCTACGATCAGCCAGATTGCAACCACTATTTTTTTGTCGAGAAGATGTTTGAATTCTCCCTAACAGATAGACGACAAACAGGTGTGGCATAATCTCAGCTCTCTTGAGTATCATGTGTGTCACGATCATCTTGCCATAAGCTTGTATAGCTGTTGGGAACCGCATTATCATTTTTCTGCTCCATTCTCCGGTATGGCAATAACATATCCAGGCTATCAGTATCAGAAAGTACTCTATCGAGCCCCCATTGAAGTAGGTAGGACACTGCGGCCAGTTCTTGGCTGGGGAAACGGTGGTGGTATTGGGCCATGTTTCAGCAGTACTAGTATCTGTCGGGTTCATGGTCATCTGGTCACTCGTGGTCTGCATCCTGTTAGATTTTTTTCTGCCTAAATCGGTAGTACTTCACTTGAGTTCTTCTTGTAATCTTGCAGTAAAAGTTTACGATTTGTCTTTCCCACTCCTCTAACTGCTCTCTCTCCTGAAATGTTATCACGGTTTTCCAATCGCAGTACCCTGGTAACACTAGACTAGATGTTTCAGATTGCCCGTAATCCCTATATGTGGCCTTGATATAACTATGTTCTCCATTCCTTACTATAGCTTTAATAAGACACTTCTCTCCGCAAGCTGTTCCTTTAAGTTCCTCAATTCTCTGATACTCGTAAACTGGTTCTTCGCAGTGGCAAAAGATAATCTTGTTGTCTTCTGTTGTTGCAACAATATTCTCTTGGGTTGTAGAAGCGATTGTCAAATAATAAACTATAATTACCGTGGTTAAGGCTTCGAGTAGCTTCTGCATTCCGTTCGTATTCTACTTCTTCTTTAGTTGGTTGCTTCTCTCTATGAGTTTTTCTTGAGTTGTGATCCCTCCTGCTCCGGGGCTGAAGAGTGGCTACTTCCCCCTATGCTCTGATTCTTAAACAGAACCAGCGCCCTCCTCTAGGAGGAGTGGCTTATCACTCCTCCCCCATGGGCGGCGCATAGCTCTCATGCCTTCCTGTAAGGCCACCCGTCCCAATACTGCAATAATTACCATTGCGACTAAGACTGCCAAATAAGGGCAGACCTGAATGAATAGATCAATCATCCAACCTTGAATTGTTTTTCCACTTTCTTTGAGTATTGAGCCTATTCCATATGCGGTTTCTTTAACCTTATGGCCTATTGCGTAGCTAACAGTCTCATACCATGCACAGCTATGTAAATTCTCTCTCTCACCACATTTTTTCCAGCTTTCCTCTGGATACTGACACGTGAGGTTGGAATAGATTTTATTCGGGCCTACCCATTCATATCCCTGTATCTCATCACCAAGGCACAGGCGGCGTCTAGCTGCGTGTCCTTCGGCTAGGGCGATCATTGAGTCTGAAACAAAGGGAACTATCACTCCTTGAACTTGCTTCCTGGTACTTAGTTGGTGCCCTAAGACAGCGTTTGTGCAACTTGTCCCTTTTGGTACTGCTCTTCTCCATGTCTGACCATACTTTTTCCAAATTACTTCTGCTGCATGGGTTGAATATTCACCTGCGTAGTAGCTTTTACAATAACTTTCCCATCCAGGTAGCTCATAACAGGGTCTACGGGCTAAACTTATTGCACATTCGGTTTGTTCTTTATTACAGATCATTTTCCAAGGTCTGGGACTAACATACCTCTCAGGGTGATATTTGGCGCTTGCCCATATATCCTGCTCTTTGGAATATACTGTGGCTAAATATTGATATCTGATCCAATAATTGTTTGAATGCTGCAAACATGGGGCTACCCATTCTTTTATTTCTTCCTCCTGAAATCCCCACCAAGTTCTCAGTTTATCCCGTTTATGATACTCATGCCATGCCTGCAGTAATATTTTGACTGTTTTAGCTCTTTCTAGGTTTGTACAATCATTACGCCAAGTAGACATTATGGTTACTTCAGTTTCCCATAATCTGCATCTAGGGGACACTCCACTACTCTCCCAAACTGAGTTGTTGAGACTGAGAAAAATTCGTTCGGCTACACATTTATCGATCTTATCAAAATCGTTCTTTGGTGCATTAACCTGTCTGCTCTACCCCTGTCCGAAAAACAAAAAGTCAAAAATCTGGGAGTGATAATGGATCCTTCCATGAAACTCAACAGTCATGTAAACATGATTGTCAAATCCTGTTTTTTCCAGCTGAGGCGTCTGTCTAAGCTGAAGCCCATATTATCCAAAAAGCACCTGGAGACAGTGATTCACGCATTCATTACATCTAGGCTTGATTACTGCAATTCACTTCTGTTTGGCGTCAGTCAAGCCACCATTGCACGATTACAACTGGTTCAGAACGCAGCTGCCCGATTTTTAACCAGCACACGCAAGAGAGCACATTACACCAGTCTTGGCCTCCCTTCACTGGCTACCGGTTCATCTTCGAATCCAATTCAAAATTCTCATGTATGTCTACAAATCGCTGAACAGTCTCGCCCCCGCCTATCTCTCGGATCTGATACACCCATATGTTCCTCCACGTGCTTTGAGGTCAGAGGATCAGGTACTCTTAATAGTTCCAGAAACTCGCCTTAAGCGCAGGGGTGACA
>JBBPBX010000229.1:26401-46929 GCA_038048925.1 Garcialebias charrua
TTTGCATCACAGTTCAGATGGAGGTTGCCCCAAAACTCCCAGCGGGGGAGAATTGCTTGACAACTACTCTCTTTGGGTGGTGCAGGATAAATAACCTCTGTATCCCAGTAGCCTTGGTGCTTTACCTCTAGTAATGGTCTGCAGGCATGGCCACATTGCCATTCAGGTGGTTGTTTGTCTGGATGGATCCAGTTGCATCTCATTGTTCTTCTTACATAGTTCTCTAGAATTGCAGTCCAAACTACAACGCCATCTTGTAGAACCAGCAAGTCAGTTATTGTCCAGGATATGCCGGTCAAGTTTTCACTTTCAACATGCGTTGTCCATTCAGACATTTTGTCCAATTTTCTTCTCCAAGCTTGGTAGCCTGCTCGTTTCACTTTGTTCCAGGCCAAGGTTTGATTTTGAATGTCTTCGTGAGGGTCCCATGGCATGAAAATGTTTCTGGTTGTAAACATTCAAGAAAATAACCTTTCCTCCATCTTTCCTCCATCTCTCTTCCTTACTCCTTAAACTTTAACTTTATTCTTGCCAGTAACTAAACTTTAAAGGTGCTATATGTAGTTTCTGGAGTACGCTGGAACTTAGAAAAATTTTGAACAGAGACACGTTTCTGGTCCCTCCCCCTTGCTCTCGGCTGAACTGCAAACCAGCCTCCATAGCTCCGCCTCCACTGCATGTCCTGTCTCGTGAACGCGCATGTGATACTGTAACCTTCGTTATTTTATTGTTTAGTTTTAATAATAAATGATTCAAGCAAAGACACTTGTCAAGCAGGAATGTTGCTAAAGGCCGCAGTATAGCTCTGCGTTGGGCCGAACGCCGCTCTACGCGCGTACTGAATTGATTGACAGGTCGGGTGGGGAAAAAAAAGGCACAAGCTGCAGCTGGCTCTAGCTTCAGCCACTGCAATGTTCTGTGTTTATATGTTAATAAAACGTTCTAAAAAATAAAATAAAAACATGGAGCGCTGGTCCAGCACACCAGAACACCAGGAAATCTGCAGAGCCTCGCACAGCCACGTTGAACCCGAGTTTAATTCGCTCGTGACAAATTCATTCATTTCCTCATCATTTCAGTCATGGAGTCAGCGGAGGAGGAAGCGATCACTTGACTTTTGGCAAAAAAACAAAAGAAAAGTCCAGATCAGGGATGAAGAAGGGGAATTTAATACATTTGTGTCACATACAAAACAGTCCTGCATCGCTTTGCAATCCTTTGAACGAGAACGTGCGCGGATGCGCGCTGCCGGCTGGGACAGGCGGGGGATGGGCGGGGGAAGCTCGTTCATGAACCAAACTCTGTTTTTATTGGCTGGTTAAGGCGGGTCACTGTGGGTTTTTAGAAATGCTTTTAGTACCACCTGGAGAAGCCTGTGGACTATAGTTTTTTTCAGAGATTACTTGTCTAACATCAGTCTGTCAGGAGATAGTGACAGAGTGAAGAAATATCTTAAAAATATATTTTTAGAAAAGTTACATATAGCACCTTTAAGAAATATTTGCCTACAGATATAAAGTAATATGTCATCTCATTACTTGTTTCTGTTGCTCCAAAATTGAATCTGTCGACAGTTAGTTTATAAGAAATTTGATGAGAACCAATCCGTTTGTACACGTTTGATGTAATTTTATGATTCTGTTAATAAATGATTCATCTCCTGGTGAATCGACATAGATTAACGTTTCATGCCTGTTACATCTCATCTGACCAAACAATTTATTTGTAATTCCTTAAAAAGAGAGAACTCTTGAAATAATTGTTGATAATGTTGTGTCAGGTATAACCTGCTCAAATCTTACATCTGGTGTATTGGACGGCTCAGTAAATCTGAACCTCCTTATACTGTACATGATACTACAGATGCAAACGGCAGATGAAAGTAGTTATTATGATAATGTTGGATGCCATAATCATGATGGGGACCATACCTTTCAGTCTGGATGGCTTGTATGTTGGCATGGCAGTTGTAGCTAGAAGATGGAAAAACCAATGTGATTCCATGAACTGCCATACTCATCCCTCCAATCACCAAGCCGAAACAGTGGTGCAGGGGTACAGAAACACACACTCGCACCTGAGGCTGATCATGAATGGGAAAAAATTAGATACTGTACTTCAGATCTTAATGGGTTTTTTTTTGTCAGGTTCTGGAGACAAATATGGACTTACTCTCAATCCATAACCCATCCGCAGACCCAGGAAATATGCATTATTCACAATGTTGTGGTGGGAAAGAGTGGCTCCCTTTGGTTTCCCAGTTGTACCCTAAAGCCAATGACACAAGTCATTGTCTGAAACAATAAGAACCAATCTATGTACAAACATGACTGTTGCATGCAAAAGGTTCAACAATAAACTTACTGATGTGAATTGAATGTTGATGGGGTCATCAAAAGTCAGCCTGCTCTGCAGCTCCATCAGCTGTTTGAAGTGTGGACTCTCCCCTGCTTGCATCACATCCTCCACATGAAGCATCCCTGGCTGCCTGCTGTCAGTCACAATTATCATCCGCAAATCTGGCACCCTGGCAGACCCACAACAGATCATTATGCTGCAGTCACAACTGGTTTCATTTTACATTTTCAAAAATGTGTTTTTAATCCTGTGAAGGAAGGACATTTGCTAAATCTGACATCTGATATTGTCAGACCTGGAGCTTTTGATCATGCCAATTGGCATGGTGTCGATTCCTGGGCAGATCTCTCTCAGCATCTCACAAAAGTTTTGAGTTTTAAAGCTGGTGGGACACAACACAGCTTTACACTGCACCTAGACACAACAAACCAGCACTGTTACATTCATCAGTAAACACATTGTGTGCTCTTTTAGTTTGTAATTTTTTTTACAACATACCGTATTTTCCGTACTATAGGTTGCAGTTTTTTGCCTAATTTGCATGTCCTGCGACCTATAGAGAGGTGAATGAGACCTGTTTATGGATTTCCCCCCATATTTTAGACCAATTTTTGGCTCAGATATGACCGTTTTTCATTTTGGCAAAAAAATGGTGCAGTACCACTTTTGTCCACTAGGGTACACCGACCAGTCCCACCTCATGCGTCCGAAGGCAGCCTCCACTGGTCGAACTGACTCTGTCGCAGCCCGGCCTCCTAATCTGGAGGTAACTACTGTTAGCTGTGTTTGTTAGCAAGATAAGTCAAGAATCACAGGACAGATTTTTATCAAACTTACAGAAAGTAATCACTGTATGGACATTTACAACTGACTAGCTTTATGAGATGTTTGAGATTTTAAAAAATCGATGTTTTATAGATGTAAACGTGTCGCGTTAGCCTCGTTTTATTTCTGTGTATATTTTAGCAAATAGCTCATAAACCACTCGGCGGATTTTCTTTCAGCTTACAGAAAGTAATTATTTGGTATTCATTTACAACTGTTGACTTGTATGAGACATTTTAGATAAAATTTGATGTTTTATAGATGTAAACGTGTCGCGTTAGCTTCTGGTTATTTTCCTGCTACTATTTGTCTAAATAACTCGTGAACCACACAGCGGATTTTCTTGAAGCTTACAGAACGTAATTACTTGGTGTTCATTTACAAACTGTGACCTGTATGAGGCATTTGAGCTAAAATTCGATTTATTTATAATTTATTTTCGCAGCGCACGCGACCGTTTGGAAGACGTCAAAGCGAAACAATTTAAATCCAGCAGATTTGACCATTTCGTGAATTTATTAAGGAACGGTTAAGCTCAGGAACCCTTGTGCTATAATGTCAGCTATAATTTTTAGCAAACAAATAATTGTTTTTACCATGTTAATCTTGTAAAGTCCTTGCGTGCTCGCTCGCTTCTGTGGCCGCCATTTTCAGCAGGGCAAATGAGGCGCTGACGCGACGCGTTGCGGTGACGCATAATAGATGCGACTTAAATAAAGGTGCAATCTGTTTATGGATTTTTCCAATTTATTCTCAATAATTGGACAAAGCGATCTATATAACGGTGCAACCTTTCAGGCGGAAATTACGGTACTTTCATGTTGATATGTATGCAGGGGAATGAGAGCAGTTACCTTTTGTAGAGTAAAGACCACTTCCTCCACTTGATAAGCTGGGTTCAGTGGCACCTGCCAGGAGAGAAACTGTTTTAAATCTTACCAATTTGCTTGAGATTTTATGCTCCACATACCATGACAAACAATATATGACATGCCTGTATAATTTAAATTGTGCTACATGCATCTGGATAATGATGATCTGGCAAACACATATTAGTTCCGCTTTCCTATGCTTTTAAAAGTTCAGTGTACACCTGACGTGCACTTGACAACTTGATTATTTGGTAAAACATGGTTACAATGTTGTAAATTGAATTTTGGGGGTGATTTCATGCACTGACCAGTATAATTCCAGCCTTGGCTGAAGCAAACTGAAAAAGGATCCATTCATATATGTTTGGGCTCCAAACTCCCAGTCGATCACCTCGCTTCAAGCCAAGAGCAAGCAAACCTGCAGCTGCTTTGTCAACCTGAACAAAACAACATTTTAACCAATGCTTTAGCACATACAAAAGCTCATTCTATCAAGACAACAAAAAGAGCAATGTTAAAAACATCCGATCTGACACTCACATCCTGCTGAAACTCTACAAAGGTTTTGCGGATGCCATCTTGCAGAAAGACCACAGCTTCACGGTCAGGACAGCGTTGAACTGTAGCATCCAGGCTCTGTCCCACAGTAAGGGGCAACAAAGAAACAGAGGAAGTACCATGGACATAGCTTGTTGAGATTGATGGTTTCTGAGGGGGGGTGTCCACATGAAGTGACCTGGAATCAAAGACAGAGCTCAGAGGTTGAACGCAGCACATGACTTTTACAATAATCAATTTCTACAATTACAAAATTGCTTGACCTCAGTTATATTCTGATGTTTTATAGCACATCAAAGCTTTTTAAAAAGTAAACCTTAGGGTATAAAAAGAATAAGACAAGAACAATATGTCAGGATTATCAACTTGAGAAGTCAATAAGAAACAAAGCTTGAGTTGACTAATGTAAGCTAATGTTTGCTATGGTAAAGTTGGTGTCCCAGATGAATGATTGCAATGACCCGTTCCTATTTTATGCACAAAACTGTCTAACACACTTTCTGGTCATAATGGGACAATAACAGCCAATAAAGTATTAAAAAAACAACTACGGTACTAAGCTACTTGTGACACACTTCTTTTAATTTATAAAAATGTAACAACTTACCGACATTGCTGCAGCAAACATGTGCAGCGTTGTTTCCAAGTCTGGTAGGGTTTGATCCAACTCAAACATCTGAAACTGTGAGTACTGGACACGAGCAGTGAAGAACAAAACAGTGCAGACATTGCTCTTGATTATCACAACCACTCTGAATCACCTACATGTATAAGCAGTCTTGTGTAATATTTAACTTTTATAGACCTTCATGTATTGAACGTTTAGTCAAAGGCCATGAGGATATAAACTTTGTAGGAGACAGAGGGAGAAGAGAAAAATCAACTATAGCAAATTTAAATATAGTGACTGACCGGTAATAGTAGAGAACTGGCAGATATGAAGCAGAAAGGAATGTACCGGTACATGTTTTATTTGTGCACGAGACTGTAAGGGCAGCATTGCTTCCAGTATTGCTCAGCATTTAATCTAGTTCACCATGGTGTGGATAGAAAAATAAATGGAGTAGGGATGTCCTGAAGGAGGAGTTTGCAAAGAACATAGAGGTAAAAATAGGCTGCTGCTAGGGTGATATGTCTAAAAGTAAAATTACTGTAGAAGATCTTATGTTGAATGTTGCCAATGGTTATGCTCCACAGATTGGTAGAGGAGAAAGAGAAATTCTGGAAGGATCTTCTAGACGACCAGAAGATCTTCTGGAGAATCCCCAGATATTCTGGAGAAATTCTGGAGACCATGCTGCAGATGTTTTGCAGATGTTTCAGTGGTCTCCAGTATCATCTTCTTGTATGCTGTGGTGTGCGCTGGGGCAGCAAGGTGAAGGAAGCTGATGCCACCACCATACTCGATAAGCTCATCAAGGGACCCGGCTCTGTTCTGGAAGTGGAACCGCAGTCTCTGGCAGATGTGTCTGAGTAGAGGATGCTGAGGAAACTGCTCCAGATCCTGAACAAGTCTCACCCACTAAAAGCCACACTGGACTCTTACCGCAGCACAGTCATAGACTGAGACCACCAAGGTGCTCCACAGAGCACCACAGGAAGTCATTTCTCCCTGTGGTTGTCAAGCTTTTCATATCCTCCTCCTTTACACGTAGGACAATAAAATTAATCCTGCACCACAAAAAAACGTTTTAATGTTTCTGGCTGCACCTAACTGGTTTTGGACCTTAATTGTTGGTACTGTATTTGTATACCTGCTATTTGTACCTTCACTGTTATTTTTATATCTTGTGTGATTCCTTGTGCATGTTCATTTGTATTGAAACCCTGGCACGGCAATTCCCTAAAGAATCAATAAAGTTATTATCTTGTCTAATCTTATCTAAACAAAGAGATTAGAGTATTCTTATGGAGGAGAGAGTGCTGATCGAAACAGACCTGAATGGACCTATTGATGAAGGAAAGCGAGAAGATGAAGGAGTGATGGGCAGGTTTGGTATCAAGGAAAGGAACCAGGTAGGACAGATGGTGGTGGATTTTGCATAGAAAATAGAAATGGCTGTAGTCAAGGCCCATTTCCAAAACAAAGGAACATAGGGTCAGCTATAAGAGTGAAAGAAGGAGTACACATTTAAACTACATTCTGTGTAGAAGAGGTATTGTGAGGAAGATCGTGGACTGTAAGGTGGTGGCAGGAGAGAGCGTGGCCAGACAGCATCGGATGATAGTGTGTGTAAGATGATGGCTGTGTTGAAGGAGAAGAAAAGATTAAAGTCAGAGTATAAGACAAAATGGTGGAAGTTGTGACAGGAAAAATGTTGAGAGGAGTTCAGAGAAAGGCTTTGGGTGATAAAAATGTCTTCCAGATGACTGGGCTACTACAGCAACAGTAATTGGATAGACAGGTAGGAAGGTACTTGGTGTGTTATCTGCACAGAGAAAAGATGATTAGAAAACTTGGTAGAAAAGTAAAGTACTGGAAGTGATCCAGAGGAAGAGGTTAGCCATGAATAAATAGGATAGTGAGAGGACTGAAGAGAGCAGTCCAGTGATGTATGAATGTTATCTAAAGCACTGATTAGTCTACAGATTCAGATTAGTTTTGTAGAGATCTAGTAGCATGTTGTGTGGCTATGTAAAAAAATGAGGGCACAGGTTGTAGTGTAAAGCGCTTTGACTATCTTGATTAGATAGAAAGGTGTTATACAAGTATAGTCCATGTAATATAAGGAGATGCAATAGGGCAAAGACAGAGGTAGCAAAGTCAAAACAGAAGGTGAATGAGGACTTGTGCACTAGGTTGTGCACAAAGGAGTGAGAGGACTTGTATTAAATGGTGAGACAGAATGACAAGGATGTGCAGCAGGTTAGGCTAAAGGTAGGAATGGTAATGTTCTAACATGCGAGGAGAATGTCTTGGAAAGATAGGAGGAATACTTTGCAGAGCTAATGGATGAAGAGACTGGCAAGTAAAACAGGGTAGAGGTAATGTAAACTGTGGACCAGGAAATGAGAAAGATTAGTGAGGATAAAGTTCAGAAAGCTTTGAAGAGGATGAAAAAGAGGAAGACCGTTGGAACTGATGATATACCATCGGATGTGAAATGTCTAGGAGAGATGGCAATTAGGTTTTTGACTCAATTATGCTCTGACATTTTTAAGAGTGAGAAAATGCCAAAAGAGTGGATGAGAAGTGTGCTGGTGCCAATTTTTAAGAAAAAGTGTGATGTATAGAGAGTCCCAACTGGAGAAAAGTTGATGAGTACGAGGAAGATCTGGGAGAGAGTTTTGGAAGTTAAACTTGGACTATTTGTGAGCAGCTGTATGGTTTCATGCCAAGAAAGAGCACCACAGATGCAATCTTTGCTTGAAAAATGCTGAATGAAAAGTACAGAGGGTCAAAAAGAACATCATCTTTGAGGGTTTAGAAAAGCATAGGCCAGGCTAGGTACCAATGAATAAGGTGTGGTATTACAGGAAGAAATCTGGAGTGGCAGAGAAGAATTTTAGACCCGTACAAGACGTATGAGGACAGCTTCACCATGGTGAGATTTGATGTAGTGACAGATAGCTTCAAGGTGGAGGTGAGATAGCATCAAGAATTTATGCCTAGCTACTTTTTGTTTGCTCTGGTGATGGACCGACTAACAGATTAAGTCATTCAGGAATCCCAAAAGGCTTTGATGTTTGTAGATAACCTTGTGGTCTATGGAGAGAATAGGGAATAGGTGGGAACGAATTTGGAGAGGTGAAGGTATGAGCTCAAAAGAAGAGGAATGGAATTTGGTCATAGCGAGGCAGGTGCATCAATGCAGCTACAAGGAGCAGAGATCACAAAGGTGCATGACTTCAAGTACTTGGGGTCAACTGTCAAGGAAAATTGGGAATGTGGTAAAGAGGTGAAAAAGAGAGTCCAGGCAAGATGGTGTGGATGGAGAAAGGTTTCAGGAGTGATTTGTGTCTAAAGGCTGGCAACAAAGATCAAAGGAAAGGACAGTGGTGAAAGCAACAATGTCGTATGGATTGGAGACACTGATATTGACAAAAAGTCAACAAAGAAGTTAGACAGGCCAGAATGAGATGTTTTGGACATGGAGACAGTGAGGATATTGGTAGAAGGATGTTGGAAATGCAGCTGACAAGCAAATATGAGGAAAACCAAATGGGAGCTATGTGGCTGCAGTTAAGAGAGGACATGGTGCAGCCAGAGCAAGTACCAGGAACCCAGAAAACACACAATGAGTTGGAGGGGTTTGACTCCCTATGATAACTCCTAAAGAGTGAACAGCAGAAAGAAGATAACGGTAATGCGTATATTGAACATTTAAAGTATTGGTGTCCTATCCAAGTCCATGAGAGCAACTGTCCTGCATGATTTACGGTAAATGTTTCACTGCTTTAACACATCTGACTGAAATGAAAGGGTGATCATTAACTGGTATTTGCAGAACTTGGGGACATGCAGAAAATCTAAATCACCAACTGGTGAAAAGTGTTGTTTCCATGCTGTCATGTGAAAACATTTTTTAAACTAAATTAAAAGTTCCAATTGTCAATAAATTATACAATACCTAGCCAATATGATTAAAAATAACATTGTTGCATCTGATCTTGGATCTACTTAATTTGTTTCTAATGAATGGGTACATACCACAACATTTTAAGGTTGCTATAAGAAACATAACATTGACTCAGGAATCCTAAGCAATTATAGACCTGCAGTATATCCAATCTGTTTCATCTAAAAAATTCTAGAGAAAATTGCGGGTCAGTTGCATGATCATATACAAAGAAATGATGTGTCTGAGGAGTTTCAATCAGGGTTTAGAGCTCATCATAGCACAGAAACAGCACTAGTGAAAGTTAGTAATGATATTCTCATGGACTCTGACAATGGACTTGTGTCTACACTGGTCCTGTTAGAGAGTCAGAGAATCTTTATTGTCATTTGCACCGCATGTGGTACATGTGATGAAACGAGATTATGTACACAGGGTCCCAGTTACATCCAACAACAAAATGTAAGAGAAAAACAGTAATAACATCTAGAATATAACTAAGAAAAACATCAACTAGAAATACACTAAGCACTAATGTAATAGAAAAACATCATTACAAACAGCAGCACGAACACGAGTCTGTATGAGCAGATGGTCACAGATGAACACAGCAACAAGAAACAGATCAGCATCAGCATGATGTGATATTTTGCAGTGATTATTCTTATTATTTATTTATTCATGAGTCTAACAGCCTCAGGGTAGAAGCTGTTCCTCAGTCTAGTGGTTCTACATTTGATGCTCCTCAACCTCCGTCCTGAGGGGAGTGGGGCAAAGAGTGTGTGTGCTGGGTGAGTGGGGTCTTTCATGATGCAGGTGGCTCTTTTCCTGCATCTGGAGGTGTAGATGTCTGTGATGGTGGGGAGAGTGACTCCAACAGACTTCTGTGCAGCCATCACCACTCTCTGTATAATGGTGTAGTCACACCGAGCAGCGTTTCAGCCTCCAAAAAGCTCGTCACGCACGCAAGTGGACGCGCTAGCCAGTGTTGTCCAAACTGTAGTGTTGCGGCGGCTTTGTGGCTGCGGCGTCGTGGCGGCGGGGTGTGGGAGGAGCGTCGTGATTCTCTTTCCGGTCTGATGTGTTGTTGTTGTCGTCGTCTGTTCTCAAAATGGCGGATGATGTGGAGGCAATTGCCTTAATATGTTTGCTAGTGGCACGCCGAAGACGTGCAAGGCGCCGTGTCTGGGTTCACGAAACTATTCAGAGGCGTTCTGAATTCGGGGAGTTTCACCATTTAATCCAGGAGCTGCGCATGGACGAGCAGCGCTTTCAGCGGTACTTCCGTCTGACCCGTGCCCAGTTTGACGACCTGCTGTCTCGTGTTGGTGCCCGCATCACCTACCAGGACACCAACTACAGGCGCGCGATCCCAGCTGAAGAACGCTTGGCCATCTGTCTCCGGTTGGTTATTTGCAACAACAGATAAATATAGCGCGAATATCTGTCTCTCTTTCTGTCATATAATATATATATATATATATATATATATATATATATATATATATATATATATATATATATATATATATATATATATATATATATATATATATATACAGGGAACCCCCGACCTACGAACGAGTTTGGGACCTAAGAACCGTTCGCAGGTCGATCGGTTCGTAGGTAGGGGGTGAAAGTAGCGTCTCGTTCGTAGGTCGCTATTCTGTTCGTAGGTCGCGGAAATACCGCTAACGGACCGCCGCGCCCACATTTAACAGCATGACACTGACATACTGGGCTATATACATGCACAGAACTTTATTTACAAGCACTTATCTAAACAATTACACCACACATGCATCCATAAACACCTGTACATCAGTAACTTCACATCAGAACTGCAGCAAATCAGCAGGAAATCTCATCATCAAAATTATGTCAACAATCACACTTGAGCACTTCTGAAAGTGCAGCTTTTCACATCAAACCTGCAGCAAACCAGGGATTCCCATCAGCAAAATTATGTCAACAAGCACACATGAGCACTTCTGAAAGTGCAGCTTTTCACATCAAACCTGCAGCAAACCAGGGATTCCCATCATCAAAATGATGTCAACAATCACACATGAACACTTGTCAAAGTGCAGCTTTTCACAGCAAAACAGCAGCAAATCAGAGAGTCACATCAGCAAAATGATGTCAACAATCACACATGAACACTTGTCAAAGTGCAGCTTTTCACATCAAACCTGCAGCAAACCAGGGATTCCCATCATCAAAATGATGTCAACAATCACACATGAACACTTGTCAAAGTGCAGCTTTTCACATCAAACCTGCAGCAAACCAGGGATTCCCATCATCAAAATGATGTCAACAATCACACATGAACACTTGTCAAAGTGCAGCTTTTCACAGCAAAACAGCAGCAAATCAGAGAGTCACATCAGCAAAATGATGTCAGCAATCACACATGAGCACGTTGTGTTGATGAGTGTCCATGTGCATGAGAAAGAAGTCCATGAACTCAGAAAAAGCGAGAAGCAGCAGAAAAATGAATCAAAATTGTCTTACTTTGACCGAAGTGTAGGTAGACAGATGTTGTTCTCATGATCAAACCTGCATCTGATGGAACTGCTGAGCCATTGCTCAACAATGAATGTTGTGAGCATTTTAGGCCAGCTGTAAGTTCAGGCATGTGTCAGTTCAGGTCTGTGGTCCTGATGTGAGCAGGTCTGTGCATCACATGAAGTTTTTTTGGTTTTTGGCAGCAGTCATTTATGCAGAACGACACAAAGGTGATGGATGGAGGCAACATGCAGGACACCAGAGGCAGGCTGGAGGACAGGCAGCACCAGAGGCTCATCCATGACGTGGAGCAACACGCGGATGAACTGTTGGAACACAACCACACACACACGTCAGCACCTGCTGATAACAACAACACAGACAACAACAACTTCTCCTTACGTGTGTGGTGTGGTGTGTGGAGCAGGAGGACAGGCAGGAGGCTGGAGGCAGAGCAGGAGGCTGGAGGCAGAGCAGGAGGCTGGAGGCAGAGCAGGAGGCTGGAGGCAGAGCAGGAGGCTGGAGCAGGTGCAGGAGGCTGGAGGACCAGTAGCACGTAGCACCAGAGGCTCATCCATGACGTGGAGCAACACGCGGATGAACTGTTGGAACACAACCACACACACACGTCAGCACCTGCTGATAACAACAACACAGACAACAACAACTTCTCCTTACGTGTGTGGTGTGGTGTGTGGAGCAGGAGGACAGGCAGGAGGCTGGAGCAGGTGCAGGAGGCTGGAGGACCAGTAGCACGTAGCACCAGAGGCTCATCCATGACGTGGAGCAACACGCGGATGAACTGTTGGAACACAACCACACACACACGTCAGCACCTGCTGATAACAACAACACAGACAACAACAACTTCTCCTTACGTGTGTGGTGTGGTGTGTGGAGCAGGAGGACAGGCAGGAGGCTGGAGCAGGTGCAGGAGGCTGGAGGACCAGTAGCACGTAGCACCAGAGGCTCATCCATGACGTGGAGCAACACGCGGATGAACTGTTGGAACACAACCACACACACACGTCAGCACCTGCTGATAACAACAACACAGACAACAACAACTTCTCCTTACGTGTGTGGTGTGGTGTGTGGAGCAGGAGGACAGGCAGGAGGCTGGAGGCAGAGCAGGAGGCTGGAGGCAGAGCAGGAGGCTGGAGGCAGAGCAGGAGGCTGGAGCAGGTGCAGGAGGCTGGAGGACCAGTAGCACGTAGCACCAGAGGCTCATCCATGACGTGGAGCAACACGCGGATGAACTGTTGGAACACAACCACACACACACGTCAGCACCTGCTGATAACAACAACACAGACAACAACAACTTCTCCTTACGTGTGTGGTGTGGTGTGTGGAGCAGGAGGACAGGCAGGAGGCTGGAGGCAGAGCAGGAGGCTGGAGGCAGAGCAGGAGGCTGGAGGCAGAGCAGCAGGAGCACGGGTACGTGGTACCCGACGCTGTTCCATGAGGCGAAACAGCAAGTGGATCTGTTGAAACACAAACACACACAGACGTGAACACCTGCTGATAACAACAACACAGACAACAACAACTTCTCCTTACGTGTGTGGTGTGGTGCGTAGCAGGTGTGTGGATGGACCAGGGGGACGTGCCGCTTTGGAGGCTGTCGAGAGAGAGGTGATGATTACAGTAGGTGTAGATGTAAGTAAAAAAAAAAAGAGAAAATAAATTAACATGTCTTTGCTGTACCTTTCTGACGTTGCTGTGCTGGGATGTGAGGGTGGGCAGGTCAGTGATGGGATGGTGGAGTTGGTGAAGAGGAGGGGGAGGAGGAGGAAGGCTGTGAACATAAGCAGAGACAGATGACATTAATTTGTGTAACATGACAACTCCAAAAAAAAAAAAAACATTTCATTTCAGTACGTGCTGTACCTGGAGGGAGGGAGCGGGGGGGGGGGGCGTGTTTCACTGGGGAGATGGTGGGCTGTCCATGTCTTCCTCCTGGCTTGCTGCAGTAGGACTGGATGGCCTCTCGTCCGCTGGGATGTCCAAGGCCTCCTCCTGGCTTGCTGCAGGAGGACTGGATGGCCTTTCAGCTGGTGCATCAGCAGATCCTGGAGGCGGTGCTGTGACCTTTGTAAAATATTGCAGCATGCTGCTCTGCACCTTTTCAAGCTTTTTATCATCCAGGATCTGCTGATAACACGCAACTTCATTGAGGACACCCCGACGGACCTTGGCGAACCTCTCACAGTCCACGTCCTGCTTCTCAATCCTCGCCAGGAAGTTGTGGAGATCCTGAAAGGCCAGCACCATCTCCTGCCTGGTGAAGGTCGGAGGAATGACCTCCACCTCCTCCTCCTCCTCAACTTCCTCATCCGGGACGTGCCTGTCGAGCTGAATCAGGTCGTCTGGGGACAGGTCCTCTCCTGATGCACCAAGCAGGTGTTCGATATCGTCATGGTCCATTTCGAGCTCCAGTGACCTGCCCATCCTCACAACATCCTCGATTACACGGTCCACCTCCTGGGAATCGTGTACCCCCTGAACAAGCTCTGGACAGAGCTTCTTCCAGACTCCACACATGTTCTGTGGAGTAACACGATCCCAGGAGTGGCCAATGTTGTACACAGCATCGAGGATGTTGTACTTACGCCAGAAGTCTTTCAGCGTGAGGGTCTGAGAGTTCTCCGTTGCCTCCAAAGCGGCACGGATGACTCGCTGCAGGTAGTACGCCTTAAACGTACTAATAACCCCCTGGTCCATTGGCTGGATCAAAGAGGTGGTATTGGGAGGCAGGTACACCACCTTCACATGCCTGTTCAACGTGGTGAGAGTAGGGGGGTGTCCTGGAGCGTTGTCCAAGACCAGCAGGACTTTAAAGGCAATGTTCTGGTCATTGCAAAAACGCTTCACTTCTGGAACAAAGTTGTTGTTGAACCAATTTGTAAAAACTTCCAGCGTCACCCAAGCCTTTTTATTAGACGCCCAATAAACAGGAAGTGTAGATTTAACAACATTTTTGAAGGGCCTGGGTTTATGAAATTGGTACACCAACAACGGCTTGAGTTTGCAATCACCCGAAGCATTGCCCCCCACCAGCAAGGTCAAACGCTCCTTGCCGACCTTGTGGCCGGGTGCGGTTCGTTCTTCCCTACTGATGTAGGTCCTGTCTGGCAAACGCTTCCAGAACAGCCCTGTCTCATCCACATTGAAGACCTGCTGGGCAGTGTACCCACCGTCCCTGATGATCTCAGCCAGTTCTGCTGGGAATGCCTCAGCTGCCTCGTGGTCAGCACTTGCTGCCTCACCTAAATGCACACAAAATGACACGGTTAACCTGTTGTAACACTGTAATAAAAGGGAAAAAAAATGTAAAAAACAATCGTAAGTCGTGGACTACCTGTACTGTACCTGCATTATTAAAAAATAAAAATGAGAAATTAAATGCTCACCCTGCACTCTGATGTTGTGGAAGTTGTTTCTTTTCCTGAAACGATCAAACCATCCTTTAGATGCAGTGAAGGTCTCTGGTCCATCCAACTCCCCTGATGTGCTGCTTGAAGTCACTCCTCCTGCGCTTGAAGTCCCTCCTCCTGCGCTATGGGAAGACGTCCCTTCACCCGGATCACTCTGGGAGGAGGACGTCCCTTCACCCTGATCACTCTGTGCAGCCCCCTGCCCCCCCGCACCCCCCTGCTCCCCTGCACCTCCCTCACTCGTCCCTAGTTCTATCAGCCTGTTATAGATCCTCCTCGCCTTCTCGCAAATCACCGACATGCCAACTGGTATTCGGCGTTGCGTGTTGTCCTCCAGCCATAGCACAAGCAACCGTTCCATCTCTACTATTCTACCCGTCCTCTGTTTAGTTATGATGGTGGACTTCATTGGGGCCGAAGCACGGACTTGCTGCAAAATGCGCTCTTTGTCCGCCACTATCGTCCCCACAGTCGACCTCGGTAAATCTAGCCTCTCTCCTATTTTAGATGGCGTCATGCCCTGATCAGACATTTTTATTATTTTTGCCTTCGTCTCCAGCGTGATGGTTCTGCGAGGTTTTTTCCCCTCTGCCGCGGCCGCGGACTTTCCAGGTCTCTTTGGAGCCATTCTTCGTACGAGCTAACGTGCTAACTCCTAAGGAGCAAAAATTAAAATTAATGCTAACGTTCATAAATCAATGCAAACATTTGCTTTCGTCTAAAGATTTCTTTGAGTACGACCGTACCTGCCCGTTCGATGACCCGTCGAAAAATACAGTAGCGTCGAAAATTAGCTAACGTGCTAATTCCTAAGGAGCAAAATTTAAAATTAATGCTAACGTGCTAACGTTCGCTTTAGTCTAAAACTGCTACTGTAAATTAAAATTTATTACTGTACCTGTTTGTACGTTGTTCGTTTTCTCTCGTCGTCGTTCTTCGTTGTTCTTAGTTCGCTGTTCGTAACTCTCTTCTCTCATCAATCAAAGTGGAAAACCACGAGGCACAAAATGGCCGCAGCCCTTTAAATAGTTACCGCTTTACCTGTACGGATCCCTCCGCCGCCAGCTGCAATGCGGCTGTGTGTACATCCGCCAGAAGCCCAGCCCCCCCCTCTCGCTGGCGGTACTTTTCCACTGCCATGCGCAGTGTCACGCCCATGCCCATGCGCAGTGTCACGCCCATGCCCAACAAGCAACAGCCAAAGGCAATCCCCTCCCCCACCTCGCCGATTGCCGTTTTGTGACGCAGTTTCGCCGTAGCTCGATTATATACCTGTAATGGGGCTCGTTCGTAGGTCGTGCATCCAGTCTGCCGTAGCTCGATTATATATTTTAGCTTGGTTCGTTCGTAGGTCACGAATTTTTTGCCGTACGTCGATGGCATTCTTCAACTTTGGGTCGTTCGTAGGTCCCGTGGTTCGCAGGTCGATGGAGTCGTAGGTCGGGGGTTCCCTGTATATATATATATATATATATATATATATATATATATATATATATATATATACAGGTAACCCCCGACCTACGAACGAGTTCGGGACCTAAGAACCGTTCGCAGCTCGATCCTGTCGTAGGTAGGGGGTGAAAATTGCGTCCCGTTCGTAGGTCGTTATTCCGTTCGTAGGTCGCGGAAATACCGCTAACGGTGCGCCGCGCACACATTTAACAGCATGAGACTGACATACTGGGCCATAAACATGCACAGAACTTTATTTACAAACACTTATCTAAACCATTACACCACACATGCATCCATAAACACACACAGTAACTGTACATCAGTAACTTCACATCAGAACTGCAGGAAATCAGCTGGAAATCACATCAGCAAAATGATGTCAACAATCACACATGAACACTTCTCAAAGTGCAGCTTTTAACATCAGAACAGCAGCAAATCAGGGACTCACATCAGCAAAATGATGTCAACAATCACACATGAATCCATAAATCCATCAGTAGCATCACATCTATCAGAAACATGTTGCAACTGTAGTGATATAGGCCTCTGTCTTGACCTTCAAGGACACCTCTCTGCATCTCTTTGGAACTCTCAGTGTTACACCTTCTTGAAGCCTTCAAGGAGACGAGTAAACACTATTTTGGTTAACAATTATTATGAATTAATGGACACTAATTAATCAGATTGAACTTTCTCTTTAATGTGTGTTAATTCAGAATTGATCAAACAGTATTTTTGTCATTTCAATGATGATTTTACTAAGCTGGTATATTTTAAATATGACAAAGTTAAGAGAACATCTCAGAATGATCGTGCTTTAAACTGTCTGTTCTATGCAGAATGTGTCTAAAGTTGAATGAACAATTCTTCGTATTTGTTTGAACTGTTTTTGTTTCGAAGGAGAAGTTCTAGACATAACTTAATCTTCGGTCTCCCGTCCGTTCTAAAAACAATTCATCTGTGCTTAAACAGAGAGTGCTCTGTTTTCACACCTGCAGGTTTTTGTTTTGTCTCCGTGCTGGGACTCAGTTCTCAGCACTCACTGGGTTTTAGAGTTCGGAGGGAGAAGGGAAGACGCACGGACGTTTTTCTCCAAGCTGATGTACGTTCCGGCCAGGCACCAAAGGCCCACGTCTTCAGCAAAGGTTCAAACAGCACGTCAGCTGTGAACCACTTCGAGTGTCACAGCTCCAAGCGGTGACACTCTTTCTGAAGTTATCTTGAACAAAACCAGAACCAGGCATCACTCTGGGAGGCCGACGCAGACTTCACGAGACCGTGGCAAGATGAAAGTGGTCGCCTGTAAAACGCAGCAGCCTGCGCGTCTGGCTTGACTAATTTACCGGAGTTGAGACAGGATCATCTTCACGAAGGTAAAAGTGTTTCATCACGGGACGGACGTCCAGCCGAAACCGAGCAGAGGGTGCTATCACTGGTTAAACATCTCAAGATAAGATTCAACCATTTCATTTCAATCTTTTATCTTTCCTCCTTAAACTCCTCCTTATGTTTATTTTCATCATGGTAAACTTTAAGTAATGTGCCAACAGAAAGGTCCAACTGTCTGTTTGTTTTAATTTGAATTCTTGTCAACGTAGTTATTAAATCAGAGCTAATATCGATACAAATGTTTAATGTAATTTTTGTGATAGTTTCAATAAAAGGTCTATTTTTTTGGTAGACCAACATAAATTGAAGTCTAAGTGTGAAATTACATTTCTGATTAATCACAGTAAAAACAATTTAGTATCGGAAAAAGGAAGAACTCGCACTTTGGTGGCAGTTTGTGCAAGATTAAAGTCTGCTAAACTGCGCATCCAATAATGGTGGCTCAGTAAGTGTTTAAATCAGAGGCGGTCCTAGCCTATTTGGCGCCCCGGGCGAGCAACCCCAACGGCGCCCCCTCCACCACCCCCCCCCATTGGGCGCAGGCAGTTGGGTTGCTGCTAAATGGTGCCCCCTGCCTGCAGTGTGGTGCATGACAGGCAGTTTGTATAAGAAGGTCACTCCACCATCACTAGAACACTTTCTTTTAATTTTTTTTTTCAAACAAGAAATACATAGTAAACGGTACAAATGAATAAGAAAGTTCATGCTCACTACTGTGCAAATGAATCTTTTACCAAACCTTTTTGTACTATTTGTATGTACTTTGAACAACAAGAGTTTAACACAACATAAAATGTAAAATAAGATATAATTACAGCATGTGGATTAAAAGCAAAAACACAAAACATACTGTAATTAGAAATGCTGTCACCTAAATATTGATCCTCTTTGCCTTCCTGGATGCAAAGTCATCAATAATCTCATCATGTGAAATCTGCTCAGCAACTGCATGGTTGATACTGATGACTGCCAGACCACTGAGGCGTTCCTGAGACATAGTTGACCTCAGATATGTTTTTATTATTTTCAAATTTGAAAAGCTTCTTTCTGCTCCAGCCACTGTGACAGGAATGGTAACTGCAATTCTCAGAGCAGTCCACAAATTTGGATAAATTTCTGAGAGGTCACTTTCATGGACAAAGTTTAGAAGCTCAAGAGCAGTCACAGACTTTGATGGCAAATCAGGCAAGTTCCTGAGCTCCCTTACAAGCTCTCTGCCATCCAAGTCTGAGTTCCCCTTAAAGTGCAGTGTTGTACTGAGGGCATAGAAGGAGAACTTATTGTTGGTGTGCACAGAAAGCTCAGGAGGATTGACTGCATGAGACAGTATAAATTTAAATAAGCAATCAAACAGTATTTTAATTAAAATAGAAAACGTATTTAATAATGAGCTATAAGTCTGTGTTTGTTTAGGAGCATTAATCAAAGTACAGTACAGTACTTCATTATAAAAGCACAGATTTTTGTGTGTGACAGCCAGGGTTTTGATTTGATTTGATGTTTATTCATTCATTTTAAAAGAACAATACAAGACAGTTTCATCAGATACAAGAATACAAGTAGGATAAAATGAAGGGAGCAGAAAGAAGATGAAATCTTATTATATCTGCCCCTTATTTCACAGTTTGTTCAACCAATGATAACCTTCAAGCAACATCACAGAATGAATAATTCTACTTATTTTTCTAACTGTTCTGTATCATAACACAGTCTCTGCCATTTCTAACAAAGCAAACCGTGCGAAAATCTATAAATCTGCTCAGTCCATCACTCAGTACAAACTGGGACGTGAGAGGGATCCATCTTAAAGATTATTATTACCTTTCCATGCTGTAATATTTTCCTCTGTTAACAAAATATGTCGTCCTAAGCAGCTAACCAATTAGCATCCGCAAGCTAGCCTACAGCCTAGCATTTCCAAGTACTCTTGGCTGCAGACTGCGGATGACGGCAGCATAGATATCATATATAACACTAGATGCCCCATAGCCTGCTCCGGCGCAGGATTTAGGGCGGCCATCTTGGAGATGTCACCCTCGTACTTTGCTGAACAGAAACAGCAGAACATTCCTCAGCTCTGCTCAGATTATTATTACTTTAAACAAGGCTTAAAGACTTTTCTTTTTAAGCGAGCCTACTCTGCCTCCTCATGATTTTATTTTTGATCTTAGTTGATATTATTATTGATTTTACTTGTTTTATCCCTTGTTTTATTTGACCTTTAATTTTGTTGCACTTGCACTTTGAGATTTTCATTAATGAAAAGTGTGTTATACATTAAATTCATTATTATTTATTATTGTGTCTGTGTTTCTGAAGATAAGGATGCACCACATTACAAAAGTCACCTGTCTTGGTTTGCAGAAAGGCAGCACCAGAAAAAAGCTCTGCAAAACTGTCCTATTTCAAGGCTATTAGATTGTGTAAAATTTTAATGAACATGTAAATATTGTTGTCACAACAGATAAAGTATATGTATGTATGTATGTATGTGTGTGTGTGTGTGTGTTGTATGTATATATATATATATATATATATATATATATATATATATA
>JBBPBX010000229.1:47665-60326 GCA_038048925.1 Garcialebias charrua
TATATACAGTATACAGTATATATAGTACTATATATATATATATATAGTTATATACAGTATATACAGTACATAGTTATATATATACAGTATATATTTATATAGCTATATATATGCTTATCTGAATATATATGTATTATTACAGTATCTGAATATGTATACATAATGTGTGTGTGAATAAATTGCATCTTTGGTTGTATCTTGCTAAACATGTCATACATTAAAGTAAAGCGCTTTGGGGCTCCTCAGAGGGGGCTGGAAGGCGCTATATAAATAAGCTCCATTTACCATTTAAAGTATTGTATTCCACCAAAATTATTTAAATATGCTAAACTATACGTTCCTATACATGCAGTTTTAATAGCTGTATGCCTAAAATTTAAATATGTGACAATGGGATTACTATTCAGCGTGTTATGATTGATTAAATGCACTGATACTTTACTTTTGCCAGCCAAATATATAAGGCTGAGTGGAGCGGACGACATCTTCAAGATGGCCGCCTGAAATCTCATCGGCTCCAATAGGCGAGAGCAGTCCATGGGGTATCTAGTGTTCTATATATGATATCTATGGACGGCAGTGTCAGTCCCGGAAGTGGTTATTGCACTCCGGAAATGAAGGGGGCGCTAATGGCGCTATTAAGGGGGCACTAGTGGCGCTATTAAAACACGCAACAACAACAAAATGAATGGAAATTAATATTTTAAAGGCACTAGTGGCGCTATTCTAAAAAAAAATAATGGAAGTTAATATTTTAAAGGCGCTAGTGGTGCTATTATAATTTTTTTTAATGGAAATTAATATTTTAAAGACAAATGTTTATTAAATTTGTTCTTTTTTTTTTTTTACAAAAGAAACAATACAAGACAATCCCATAAATGATAATGTACAAAATATAAAAAAATGAAAGGTAGCAGAAAGAAGAATAAATCTTATTATATCTGCCCCTTTTTTCCAACAGTCAGATTAAACAATAATAATCTTCAACCAACAGTACAAAATGACTAACTCTTTCTAATTTTCTAACTAATACAATACACATTACGCTATTTCATTTTTTTAACACATTCGTTTTGATCATTTTCTTAAATGTAAACATTGACTTGGCATTTTTAACTACATTCTCCAAGCCATTCCATAATCTAATTCCCTGGATTGAGGTAGAACGTCCCTTCAAACTAGTTCTGAATTGTGGTTTTACAAACATCTCTGTCCCCTTAAGATTATAACAACTTTGTCTTTTAACAAAATGCATTTGGATATTTAAAGGTAATGCATTATTTTGAGCCCTATACATAACTGATAAAATATTATTGTCTACCAAATCATGGAACTTCAATAACTTCAGTTGATGAAATAATGTACAAATGTACATTAGGAACACTGTCCATCCATTAATTATCATACATGCACGCTTATCCCTATTACAATTTTTTTAATGGAAATTAATATTTTAAAGACAAATACATTACATTAGGAACACATTTATACATCCATTAATTATCATACACACACGCTTATCCCTATACTGTAATGGGTTTGCCAGAGTTGCATTCCAAAAACTATAATATGCTTGGTTGCAGGTGAGCTCAAATATTATCGTTGTTTACCATAATGTGTCATTGGAAACTTCATAAACTGCACTCAAATATCCAATTGTTTCAAAACCCAAAGGGATTAATTAACACTCAGAGGAAGTAGTTTTTAGAACGTTTGACAAGAAATGATCTTCAGTAGTCGGGTCCCGGCAGTAGACGTTGCAAGAATGGTTCACTGGATGAATAAATTTGATTCTATATGAAAACATTTTTGAAGTCAGTGGATACATAAATTAAGCCTGTGTGTAAATTGCAAGTCTTCAGTTCAGCCAATCAGCTCAATTTGCGCCTCCATCCCAGCATATTGGTGTTGGTCTACTCAGATTACCCTTCATAAAGTCCGGCTTGATGTGAACAACTGCTCCTCACCTGAGTTTCCATCACCTCCACTCGGTGTCCACCGTCGCTGAGCATACCTTTAATTTTTGCATTTATTGTTTGTAGATGTTTGTAACTGAACATCTTTCTGTATGTGGTTGCTTGATTAAAAAAAGAACTATTAATTCTAAACATAAACAACCTAACCTAGCCATATTTGTTTTTTAAAGAAAACGCGTATTGATTCCAGTCATTGTTCAAAAAGTATATTAAACATTGAATGCACACATATACAAACATTTTAAAAAATGAAAATCAACAGATATACAACAAAAGGGACACTCAAAAATGTACATACTGTTTAAAGAACACAATGTGAAAAACAAAACGATGACTAAACAACTCAAAAGGCTAGCTAATGTACTTCAGCAGAACAGATTTAAAAAAAAAGACATGTCACCAAAAATGAACAACAAATTTGTGACAACTTCAATGTGTGAACAACACTGTAAAACAACTAATATTTACAAGCTGAGAGAAGAGACACACACACACACACACACACACACACACACACACACACACACACACACACACAACTTCGAGAAGCGCTACTTGCTTCTTTAATTTATAGTAGTGATTATGAAAATAGCGCCCCCTTCACTTCCGGAATGCATTACTACAACTTCCGGGACTGACACTGTCCGTCTGCAGACGGGAGCGATCATGAAAACAGCGCCCCCTTCAGTTCCGGAATGCAATAGCACCACTTCCGGGACTGACACCGCCGTCATCCGCAGTCTGCAGCCAAGACCCTCTCAGCATTTCACGCAACAAGAAACGAAACTGAAAGTGAAACACAGCAGCTCTTCTTACCTTTAACTTTTGCTCGTTTCTCCTCTTCTTCTTTTCTCTTTTTCCTAAACTGTGCACCTGAAGGCTTTGACCTTTTCCTTTCCATCTTCAAACTTCAATAATTTGCAGTAATAATCTGTTTCTTTCCAACGCGATGTCTTCAGCGATGTGGGCGCCAGCGGACAAGTAACCCCAGCGGGTGGGGAGGGGGGTGTTATGCTGTGTTATGCCGCCCCCTGCTGGACAGCGCCCAGGGCTACAGCCCCAGTCGCTCATACCACGGACCGCCTCTGGTTTAAATACCTTACTATACATCATTATTATTCAATTACAATTGGTGGCTCGTCCGAGTTCCTGGAACGTTTATTAAGTTGTTTGGTGTAGCTTATTTTTGTTAACGGTGTTTGTTGGCATTAGTTTACATCCTGGTTTTGGGCTTGTAAGAATAGTTTTGGCTGGTGAGTGTCCGGGAGTTGCCAAGGTCAGGCATTGTCTGGATTATTTTCCCGTTAGAATTATTTTTTCATTCACATTTGAACGTATGCTTGGAGCGGGTGCGTGATAAATGTTTTGTCTGTGTTTGTGAGACGTTTCATTACGTGTCACGAGGCTGCATGCATCTTTCATTGTTGT
The DNA here is from genome assembly GCA_038048925.1 of Garcialebias charrua. NCBI lineage: Eukaryota > Metazoa > Chordata > Actinopteri > Cyprinodontiformes > Rivulidae > Garcialebias > Garcialebias charrua. The sequence goes on from JBBPBX010000229.1 coordinate 51,070, forward strand.
GACCGCCGAGTCACGATCCTGTTTCATTCTATTACATCTGCGATTTATTGTTGAAGGTCTGTTTCACACATTTGCTGCTCCGTTTTACCTAATCTGTTACAACGTGTTGTTTGCCGAGGTTCGGGAAAACCCACTCCGCTGGGACCGGATGTATTCCGGTTCCGTTTGACGTAAAGTCCGTTGTTGTACACAGTTAGCGTGCTGCCTCCCCTGGGGGCGTGAGGGTTAGCTTGGTTGTGTTTCAGCTCATTGACAGTATTTTCTGCGGTGTAAAAATACGTTTATTTTGTGGAAGAGAGTCCAGTACCTTGGGTCGAAATGCTAAACGGTACCGGGACAAGATGGCTGCTTAAAACGCTGTGATTGGTCCATTGTGTGTCGCGTTCAAGAAAGTTGGTTTCTGTAGACTCTGATTGTCAGATTCATTTTTGTACACATTTCTGACAGTTTATTTGTGTTGTTTGAGTTCTATGCGCGTGATATCGTCGAAGACTGGCTTAACCGCGGTGTTTTGCGATATTTATGACTGTTTTAGAACGTTGAAAAGACCGTTCCACGCTTTTGTTCGACCGACCGCAGGTCCGTGAACACACCGCTCGAACGGCACGTCACTAGTGGGTGGCGTTAGGTTTGGAAGACACAGTTTCCCATGAACACTTGGGTTTTAGAACTACAGTTCTGTCTTCGCTGTGATTGGTCGATTACGCTGTATGTGTTGACGCATGCGCAGTGGGTGAAGCCCCGCTCCTCGTCAATTTTCACTTCAGCTACTTGTCCCAGACGAGTTTCCGTGCTTGTTTGTCCATTACTGTCATTAAAAAGACTGTTTAAACGCGGTGTTTTTGAGGTTTTAATGGGTGGATTGAGCCGGTTGCTCTGAAGACTGCCGATCGCCATGTGACCAGGTCACGTGACACCGATTTTGCCGGTTTTATGAGGACCGACCTTATTTCTTTTAAACGCAGTTTATAAGGTTTCACAGTTCAACCGATTTTGCTCACATGCTTTCGTTTTTGTGAGCCTAGGTTCTAGAGCTTATCACGTTACGCTTTAGATCTGTCTGATTAATGCTTTTCATCCGTATTGGATGTCTGTGTGGGCTAAAAAACTGCAGCTTCGCTCGCTGGTGATAACAGCGCCTCTATAGCGGTCAAATAGAGAAATTACAGTCGCTGTGATAAACTCACTTCCAGCGCTGTGACCCCTGCTGGTTACATTAGAAGACGCAGTCTTCCTGTAATGTGTACATGTTAACTGTTCCTGTTTTAGACGGGAAACATTTTGAGAATATTGTACTCACAGCACACTTTAATTTGATTTTCACATATAATCAAATGTTGATGGCAGGACAGTTACACAGATTTCATACAGACATGTCTGTTGTTGATAAAATCTGACACTTTTATCATTGATTCTGTGCAAAACAAACTGTCTGTTTTTATTTTTATTTTAAACTGCAAGTTTAAAATAACACACATGGGGCTTCTTTTGTTTTGATTTTCACAAAAATCTCACAACGACAGCCGTTTTTGTTTGACCTTGTCACAGGTCGACAAATTACTAGACATCACTGATTTTTATTTCATTTAACATCTTGGATGTTTTCTGAGCAGCTCATACACTTTGCATATTTGCAAGCTGCGAAATGAGACCCGCTTTACTTGATTTTTCACAGAACATCAGTACAAAGATGGACGTTCAAACAGGTGAACCACCTGAGGAGGCCTCTTGTTCTGTTTATCCTAGATGGATGGATGGGGGCCTTGGGATTCCTGCCCGTGCTTGCCGCAAAAAGGGGGAATCTGCCTCATCGTATGCTAATTACTTAGCTGCTAGGAACGTCCGTCAGGATAAGTGGGAAAGTCCCCTGTCATTCTACGACAGGCTAATCTCGGTCTACTCCGGGGGCAAAACTATTCCTGGACTAGAGGAAAATATGGAGTTTAAACGTCTTTTCATTATGAATCTTATGCCTTTTCAAATGAAATGTGTTCATTTCAAGGTTGATTGCAAAAAAGATTCCATGGAAGTGATAAGACAATATGCTACGTCAGTTTTTGAGGCCGAAATACAACCTAGGATACCATCAGAGGGTTGTACAGGTCAAAAGGTCACATCCCACTCGCAGGAAGTAGTAGAGGTTCCCTCTCCTTCAAAGTGCGAGAGGTCACAGGTTTTTCATAATAACATACATCAGCATGGTGCTACGAGCTGTAGGAGTTCTGAACCCCCTGCCCCTCAGGTTGAAAACCTTGAGAGGAGCAGAGAACCACACAAGGTAGGTGTTCGCCCTCAAGATGAACCCAGATGGTCCGGATCGAACCAAAAGAGTTCTCTCATGGATCTCACTGTGGGTGAACTTCGAGAGATGTTGATGTCTGGGTACCGTGACCCTTTGAAAAGTGGTCTGTCCCGACATGTGCCCCCGAGAAGCGGCCCTCCTGCCCCTGCCCCGCTCGAGACATGCAATGAGTCACACATGCTCCAGATTATGGAAGCGGCGCCTCCGCGCGAGGACGTGACTGAGGATGTGGTTTGTTTGTCAAATGATTTGAATGTTACAGTGGTTGACCAAGCTGAGACAACGTGTGACGTGGTCCTTGATGATAACACAAACAACGTTGTTCAACCTGACGAAGCGACGCGCAGCACTGCCTTTTGCTACAACTCAGTGCACACAGTTGACATCGACAATGTCAACACTGACATGAATGCTGACGGCAAACAAATTGCTGATGATCAGCGTACTAAAAGTCCAGATGCTGACAGCAAACAAATTGCTGAAAATCCGCATCCTGAAGGTCATGTGGCAGACTGCCATCATGATGCTGACAGCGACGATGATTACACAGACAGAGTCACACGTACACAGAAACGTGTGGAAAAACCTGAACGGTTTCTGTGTAACTTTATAAAAAGGGGGATAGCTAAGAGAGCTTACCTCCCACTCACATTGGAAGGGGTCCTAGAGCAAGAAGCGCTCCTGGTTAGCGGCTCAGACGTGTCTATCATGTCAGCCATACTGTTTGAGGAGCTAAGGACCGCCGCTAACGATGTTGGCAGGCAAATACCCTTTGTGAGAGACACTCATGGTGAGCAACAAGGCCTCGCAAAGACGAGTACAACCCTAATAGCCATGGTTCACATGCAGATTGGCGAGATGTCACTATACCACCCGGTATATGTGTCTGAACTTGACTCACTCAGGGCCCCATTTGTGGTCGGCCAAGATTTTATAAATCGCTTTGAAGCGATTATAAATTATGGAAATCAGACAATGTGGGCCACAGTGAGCAGTCCACTGCCATTCGTGGTACCTCCCCAAGGTCAGGACGCTGACTGTCTAACAACAGGTACCGCTGAGGTCACATGGGATTCCCCAACCGAGACCACAAGCCCGGTAAGTGAACCTTCATATACAGGTGAGACAGAGGAGACTCAACAATTTGACCAGACTCTGGCCCATCACGAGGACCTCCTCTGCGAGCTGACACCTTCAGCACTCCCTGACCACTTCCTACCACAGGTAGATGAAGGTGTGGAGATCCAAGAGTCCCACACCGATGACGCTGTACTGTCCTGTGGGACAGGTAATTCGGCATACGGCCAAGTTTTCAGTGAAGTCTTGGTTCAAGGACATCTGAGCCCACAAGGTGACAGTCTACTACACGCTGACAGTCACTTGGACTTCATTGTTACAGATTTTGAGGACCCCTCCTCTAACAGAAGGGGGGCAGACTCACACTTCCTACCACAGGTAGAAGACGGTGTACAGATCCAAGGATCACACACCGAGGACGCTGTACTGTCCTGTGGGACAGGTAATTCGGCAAACAGCCAAGCGGTCAGTGAAGTCTTGGTTCAAGGACATCTGAGCCCACAAGGTGACAGTCTACAACACTCTGGCAGTCACTTGGACTTCATTGTTACTGATTTTGAGGACCCCTCCTTAAACAAAAAGGGGGCGGACTCACACTTCCTACCACAGGTAGAGGACGGTGTAGAGGTCCAAGGATCACGCACCGAGAACGTTGTGCTGTCCTCTGGGACAGGTAATTCAGTTATCAGCCAAGCGTTCGATGAAACCTTGGTTCAAGAGCGTTTGAATCTAGAACTACTCAGAGATGACATAGTTCTTACAGACTCAAAGAGCACCTCTTCATTCATGAAGTGGAATGACATACATCACAACGACAGAGACACGCCTGCGACGGCGCCGACAGTTGTGACACACCTGCATTACGCAGAAAGAGGTAAACGTACAGAGATACGTTGGCCGAGACCTATAAGGTTCCTGTACAAGGTTCCCCATAAACTGCGCGAACAGCTTAAACTAAACATTGGCATCCTAACTCGTGCCCATGGACGGACGTCCACACCCGTGTGCTTGGTCCCTCATGACCACAGGGGGGTGATGTTAGGCCAGGCCCATGTCAAGGACAAAGATTTCATTAACCCCGCAAACGACAAAGAGCTCGGAAACTCACAGACTTCATGGGAAAAGAAGGTCGTCCAAGCACAGGATAGTAAATAAGCTTAAACAGTTTAAACTATTCTAGTTGCGAAAAGAAACCGTTCCAACTAGAACTTAGAAACGCTAAGCATAAAACCCACAACAAAAACTAACCTTAACAACCGTTTAAATCTGCAGGATTTAATTGACATCGGTTATAAAGCTAAGAACTGTTTTTCTTGTGTGTGACGTGGAATCTGACGACCAGAGTGAGTTTGACGTAGTGAAACGTTGTTTTTTAGTTGCTTAATTGCTACTTTTGTGTTATTGAAGTTGTTATTGTTTTCTGAACACTCCCAGCCAAAAGAGGTTTTGATTGTTGATAAGTTGAAAACTTGAATGGATTTTAACTATGCCAACATGCTGTTCATTTTGTTAAAGATCTCAATCTTTGAAGAGTCATAGTAGATTAATACTACTTAAGGTACTATAATCTACACTGATCTCCCAATCATTTAGGTAGAACCGATGCGATCGTTTCTATTCTAGATCTATTCATTTTGATGAGTCTCGCCATAGACTTCAAAATTTTTAGGGATTACCAAATCTTGCGTCGTTCGTCTAAAAGACAACAGACATTTAGACCAAACTAGTTTCATTTTTTATTTTAGTTTAACCTAAACTAAATAATGAATGGAGGAATAGTTTGAATGAAGAGGCCTTCGTTAAAGAAGCCCTCCCCATTTCTATAGGTATAGATCCCTATATCTGATTTTTACAGCATTGATCCACCCCTTAATTGGTAATTGTAGCTGATCTAATCCATGATAGCTTACATACCAGGTGCATATAGGTAGAGCCTAATGTAAAATCCCAATCATAAGCCCACCTAAAACCACATAATTGCATGACACATTGAACCAGGGTGGCACCGACTGGAAGCCAACCAGCCTGCAACCTTCGATGTGGGGACCTGCTGATCCAACGTTGGTCTTCAACCTTCATCCAAGGCCCGCCTCCTCTGCTTCAATCGAGGGATCCCCTCTACATGCTGATTAAATTCCATTCTTGCTGATGAAATCAATAACCCCCATCGTTGTGGATTTACCGTTGTGGATTATAAGACTTTGTTTCCAAGGGATCACAGACTCAGTTTTCCATGGGTTAACAGACTATGTTTTCCAAAGGATTGAAAGCTTACCGCAATGGGATTACCTACGAACAGTATGGAATTTCCAAAAACATTATGGGAGTATATTTTTGAAATTTTTTTCTTCCACTTGCTGGATTACATAAAGGTCAGAGACATTCGGTGGTATCGTTTCGTGTTGGAACTCATCCCCAAGGACAGGCGATGACTTCCAAAAAGGGGGACTGTAGTGATATAGGCCTTTGTCTTGACCTTCAAGTACACCTCTCCACATCTCTCTGAAACTCTAAGGGTTACACCTTCTTGAAGCCCTCAAGGAGACAGATGGACACTTATATATTTTTACAATTATTATGAATTAATGGACACTAATTAATCAGATTGAACTTTCTCTTTAATGTGTGTTAATTCAGAATTGATCTACAGTATATTTTTGTCATTATTAATGATGATCTGTTACTTTCATGAGCTATGACCTTCTGCTGGTTTTATTTCTGCAAAATAAGCAGACTCTGTCGCTAAGGCAGAAGTCAGGGTAAGAGCTGTTCTCTCCCTTCTCTTGTGTTGTCTATGAAGTTAGCCATAACATTTTTCTGTGCTCACAAGCAGGCCACCTGGCTGTTTATGTAAACAGTTTTCCTGCTGTCCGTCAAGAGTCTTTTCTGCCTATGGGATCATACTTCCATCTTTTATTTTGTTAACCAGCCTGTAGCCGTTGAGGAGGTGGGGAGACCCCACCTCCCCCATATAATGGGCACTTCCTATTTGGAAGTTAGTGTTTCGAGGAGTACGAACTGTCAACCTGCTCTCTCCTCTGGGGAAAGCTGGAGTCGGCCCGGTCATATGTCAACGACCCACGTCTCAGCTGGAGTTACAGTAAAGCTTACTGTAATTCACTCACTCATCTTCTGGAAGAATTTGTTTTCTGAAGTTTTACTTTGAAAGCTCAGCCAGTAGCTGGCTCTGTTCCTGCCGGGAGAAGCGGTTCTTCTCACTCGTCTGAATCAGCTCACACGCGCGGAGGTCATCTGGACGTGAACGGGACAACACAGTCCTTTAATGTCCACAAACTTCAACTCTTATCTCCAAGACGTATCGTCAACAGGTAACGAGGCGTTGATTGTGTCCTGAACGTGTGGGAAGCCCAGCTGAACCGTATGGGAAGGTGCTACTCTGGTTGTTTCAAATAATTAATTTCAGTTAACTTAGCTTTCATCTTCTTCCTCCTATTTCTTATTTTTCATAAGTATTTAATCTGTCAAGTAAATGTACCAACAGTTAAGTTCCTAATTGTCTGTTTGTTTTAATTTGAATTCTTGTCAACGTAGTTATTAAATCAGAGCTAATATCGATACAAATGTTTAATGTAATTTTTGTGATAGTTTCAATAAAAGGTCTATATTTTTTGTAGACCAACATAAATTGAAGTCTAAGTGTGAAATTACATTTCTGATTAATCACAGTAAAAACAATTTAGTATCGGAAAAAGGAAGAACTCGCACTTTGGTGGCAGTTTGTGCAAGATTAAAGTCTGCTAAACTGCGCATCCAATAATGGTGGCTCAGTAAGTGTTTAAATACCTTACTACCTCATTATTATTCAATTACACAACCATCATGTTTTTGAAACCAGTGCGTTGATGAGTGTCCATGTGCATGAGAAAGAAGTCCATGAACTCAGAAAAAGCTAGAAGCAGCAGAAAAATGAAACAAAATTGCCTTACTTTGACTGAAGTGTAGGTAGACAGATGTTTTTCTCATGATCAAACCTGCATCTGATGGAACTGCTTAGCCATTGCTCAACAATGAATGTTGGGAGCATTTACTTTTCCACTGTCATGCGCAGTGTCACGCCCATGCCCAACTAACAACAGCCAAGGGGCAATCCCCTCCCCCACCTCGCCGATTGCCGTGTGTGACGCAGTTACGCCGTAGCTCGATTATATACTTGTAATGGGGCTCGTTCGTAGGTCACGTATTTTCTGCCGTACGTCGATGGCATTCTTCTACTTTGGCTCGTTCGTAGGTCCCGTGGTTCGCAGGTCGGTGGAGTCGTAGGTCGGGGGTTCCCTGTATATATATATATATATATACATATTCTTCTTTTCTATTTTGGGACAACAGATAAAAAGTGCCAATGTCTGTCTGTGTGTCTGTCTGTGTGTCTGTGTCACATATATATATATATACACCGGTATAGAAATACATATTATTCTTTATACAGAAGAGTGTGTACATAAGTACATACATACAGTATTGTGTCTGTGTGTCTGTGTCACATATATATATATATACACCGGTATAGAAATACATATTATTCTTTATACAGAAGAGTGTGTACATAAGTACATACATACAGTATTGTGTCTATCTGAGTGATGTTGGCCACACATCCTAATGTGTATACATATAGAGGTGTGTGTGTGTGTGTGTGTGTGTGTGTGTGTGTGTGTGTGTGTGTAGGTTCTATTATGTGCATTACAGATGTTGTACGTTTAATGTCATGTCTGTAATAATTGTAATTACTCTTTCTCTATGCAGGTTTTTTGCTACTGGGGACTCCTACAGGAGCATAGCAAACAGCCACTTGTGTTCTCCACAATTTCATCCGGGGTGACGACATACCAGCACACCGTGGAACAGAAGAACCCCTTCCTGGTGTCCAGAGAATGGGAGCAAACTGTGCGGCAAGAGATGCAATGGTGGCCAGAGAGGCATTCATGAGATACTTCTCAGAAGAAGGAGCAGTGGCATGGCAGCAAACAGAGTAGTCATCACCCCCACTGACCTGCAACGGCTCTGTTACGTTCCACCAAATCACCTGCAGAGCCAAGTCATTCTGAACAGTTTCTTGTTATACTTATTACTTTTGTTTAATTTAGTTCTTTATATGACCAAGTACACGACGTTCATTGTGAACACTGTCGTATCCACATTTTCATTAGTTGAATGTGTATAATTGCATTAAAAATTACAGATGAAAATTGTGTGATAAATTTCTGTTCTGTCTTTCGGTTAGTTTTACTTAGAGAAGTATTCATACATAAACGACTATTAACAGAAACGCAACTGTTTTCGGTTTATGGTGATACCTTATATAACTTACATTTCATTATATAATCTCTAATAATTACTTTTTATTAAGTAAGTAAGAAAATGATTATCTGAAGTCGTACTGAACTAGTACTGTATTTGTTATTTGGGGAAACTTTTGTGCCAACATGTAATATTAACATAAAGGACCAAAAAATGAATAGCAGACTAAAACCAAAATTTTACAGAAATAGTATATTTCTGCCCTGTTCCACTGTATTCATATGAAATCATACAAATGCCAGAAAGTGCTAGTAACAAACCTGCAATATTAAAGCTAGCTACATGAAATGTAAAGTTTCTTATGTAGATTTACACCAGCCAGTTTCTCCTACGCATGTAAAGACTCGCACACCAATTCTATGTAGAAAACAGATTTATTTAAAGGTAGAAAACACATTTATTTAAAAGTAGAAAACACATTGCTATCTAAAATAAACAAAACACAGTTATTTAAAAGTAGAAAACACATTGCTATCTAAAAAAAACTAATAATATATACATATATACAAAGTGTATATGTGTGTATATATATATATATATATATATATATATATATATA
>JBBPBX010000229.1:60475-70685 GCA_038048925.1 Garcialebias charrua
TATATATATATATATTATATATATATATATATATATATATATATATATTTATATATATATGTATATATATTTATGTATATATATTTATATATATATATATATATATATATATATATATATATATATATATGTGTGTGTGTGTGTGTACTGTATTTAGACTTCCTCGGACGTCACTGGACCCACTCTGTCGCCAGTGGACTCCTCATAAACCATGGTGTAGATTTTATATTGAAGTCTCTCACGCTGTAATGCGGGCATACGTTTCAGGGGAGCTACCAACGACATCACAAAACGCTCTACTTCGCAGGCGGGAGTTGGTGGTGGTGGGGGCAGTGTGGCAGCCATATCTTTTCTTGTACTCAAAAATTGAAGGACCTCACGTTCAAAATCCTTCCGCTGCATGGGTCCCTGCTCCCTACGGGGTCTCTTCTGCGCTGATCCTGTTAAGAACACAGTACATGTGTGCTCGTCTCAGCCGTCTGAGGAAGTACTGTAGAGTCTCTGATGAGCTTTCTTGATCAGGCTGGTGGTGTTGTTGCTCCAGCTGAGGTTATCATTCATGTGTACACCCAAGTACTTGTAGCTGGAGACCACTTCCACTACAGATCCACTTATGTTCAGTTGGATGTGGGTGTGTTAGACCTCAATGCTGCATTTGATACAGTTGATCACAATATTCTACTACAGAGACTTGAATGTGGTATTGAGATTATAGGAACAGCTATAAATTGGTTTTAATCATAATTATCTGATAGATTCCAAATTTCAAATGTAAATAGTGAATTTTCTTCAAACACCAAAGTTAGTCATGGAGTTCCTCAGGGTTCAGTACTTGGACCAGTACACTTCACCTTATATATGGTTCCATTAGGTAAAGTTATATGCTGGTGAAGATTCTCAGTCGTCTAGGACATGATAAAATCAAAAAAGGCGTTCAATACAAGATCAACTGGACCAGTCCAGTTGATCTTGTATTGAACGCCTTTTTTGATTAGGTAAAGTTATTTAACAGCATGGGATAAATTTTCATTGTTATGCTGATGATACACAGTTACATTTATCCATGAAACCCAAATAATCCAATCACTTACTTAAACTACAAGCATGTCTTAAAGACATAATAACCTGGATGACCCTTAATTTTCTGCTTTTGACTACAGACAAGACTGAGGTTTTGGTTTTTAAATCTGAGCATCTTAGGAATATTTTTTGCAGACTTTCGCCATCCTTGGATGGCATTAATCTGGCCTCCAGCTTTAATGTTAAAATTCTTGGTGTTATTTTTTATCAGGACATGTCTTTTAACCAGGGCAGCACGATGGCGCAGCTGCTGCCTCTCAGCGAGCAGGTCGCCAGACTGGTTCAAATGTTCAAATCCTGGTCTGGGGTCCTTTCTGGGTGGAGCTTGCATGTTCTCCCCGTGCATGCGTGGGTTTTCCCCTGGTACTCCGGTTTCCTCACACAGACCAGAGACATGCATGTTGGGCGAATTGGTAACTCTAAATTGTCCCTAGGTGAGAGTGAGAGACTGAATGGTTTGTCTTTTTGTCTCTATGTGGCCCTGTGATGGACTTGCGACCTGTCCAGGGTGTACCCCACCTCTCGCACAGTGATGACTAGACATGAACACCAGTGACTCCCATGCCCCAAAAAGCAAGAAGCAGGTAAAAGATAATGGATGGATGGAGGTCTTTTAACCCCCACATTAAAAACATTACCATAGCTGCCTTCTTCCAACTGTGTAACATTGCTAAAATTAGAAACATCTTATCAATAAAAATGATGCAGAGAAACTGGTTCATGCATTTGTCACGTCTAGACTGGACTATTGCCTGAGTTTATTACAAAGTATCTGGGTGTCCAAATACCAAAAAAAGTATTTACTTAATCCAAAATGCTGCGGCCAGAGTCTTAACTGGAGTCAATAGGAGAGATAATTTACCGGTATCTCCAGTTTTAGCTTCTCTCCTCTGGCTCCCTGTCAAGTCCAGAATTGAATTCAAAATCTTACTTTACCCTACAAAGCTCTCAAAAACCTAGCTCCATCTTTTATTTGAGATCTTACTGTTCCGTATTTTCCTAACAGAGCAACAACTGAACTCTTTAAAACATATTGTAATGTGAGGCGACATTACAGAAAAAGCAGTATGCATAATCTTTAGGTGACGTACAATGATGGCATGAGGATGCTGCTTAAGGTGCCGTGATGGAGTGCCAGTCAGATGTTTGTCAATTTCAACATACCAACTTTTGCTGCTGTGCTTCAAAACCTTATGCACAGATGTATGTGTAGGCTAACAGACTCTGTAAATAGCATCATTTATACTCTGACCAACCCAATATAAAGCTCGGTTAGGTTATTTTCCAGTCTGTGGAATCACTGACGCCTTATTTTATATGGCTATGGATGAACATTCTATTTTTTTATTGTTTTGTTGTTATTGTATTTTTTTTGCCTGTTTTTGTTTACTATGGACCATGCATGTGTCTGAAATAAAGTTTTGATTCACTGATTGATATATTCAAATTTTTTGGAAAAACAGCTTTTATTACAATTGACAAATGTAAAAACATTAATGTGAAAACATTGCTTTGGTGCACTTATTTGTGTTTATAAGTGTTGCTCACTTACTCTAAGATGGTACAATTAATTCAAAAATTGTTTTATATTTAAAAAAGAATGATGTAAGTGTTACAGTGGGTAAGTAAAGTTTAATTCCAAAGGTTTTGCTCCAACAAAGATTAATTCCGCAATTCAGCAATAATTATCAGCAAAAGATGATTTTGTAAACATTACTCGAAGAGCTTGTAGATCCAATTTTTTGTACAGTACCTAACAGTGTTCCCTAATAGCTTCCAGGGGGATCTGAAACCTTAAAGACCTAATTTCTTCTCCATTTCTTCCTTTAATTGACTCTTCTTGATCTAGAAAAAAATACATGTTTAGTGATTAACCATTGGATGATTGTTTTTAGCAGTAATTTTACAACTGAAGCAAGGCCATTACCTTTCCTGAGGAAGTTAGTGGGTAGCTGTCAACAAATATCACATAGTGTGGAATCTTGAAATGGGAAATCTAGAGATAAAATAAAACAGTCCATGAACGACTGGACGGTGATCTGGTTTGGAATAAATCAGACTATTTGTATGTTTAAACATCATATGTTCTCACTTTGCCTCTGGAGAAGTTTCTTATCTCCTCTGCACTGGAGGTTTGCCCCTGCTTGAGTCTGAGGCAGGCACACACCTGCTCCCCAAGCCTCTCATCTTTTACACCAACCACCTGCAAACAGAGACAGATCATTAAGACCTACAATACCAACTTTACAATTAAAATAGTGGAAGATTTGATCTCACTTGAGCTTCCAGAATATTTGGATGCTTGTGGAGAAACTGCTCTATCTCAGCAGGGTAAATGTTTTCCCCTCCACGGATGATCATGTCCTTTATACGTCCCTCAATGCGGCAGTATCCCAAACTGTTCAGGCTCGCCGTGTCACTGAATCCATCAAAATTGTAAACACAGCATGTTTCTGCAAGGATTACTGACCCCTGTTATACTGACAAGCAACTTCACATTCAGTGCAGAAACACAGCTCTCTGCAGTAAAAGGTACAAATCCATCTTACCCAGTTCTGTACCAGCGACTGTCAGAGATCACCTCTCTGGTTTTCTCAGGATTGTCCCAGTACCCATGCATCACACTGCTGCCTCTGATCATTAGCTCGCCTGTAGCTCCTAAAGGCACAATCTCCTCTGTAACGGGGTCAACCACCTTGGCCTGATGTAAGGACACACATCAGGTCAGCTGCAGTGACATGCAAAAGACTTATGTAAAAAAGAAGACAAACCTCAGTGTGAGCCATGATACATCCGACTGTATCCAGCTTTAGATCCTCGTTGTCTTGTGGGAATCCCAGAAATGTTACAGTGCTTGTTTCAGTGGCTCCATAAAGAACCTAGTAAAATATTATGTGCACAAGTTCTGAATCCTTGAAGCTTCTCTTAGTGTCAGTTTGAAAATATAGTTTATCTGCTCACCGTTATCTCTTTCATGTTCATTTCTGTTCTTAGCTTCCTCAAAACCTCCGGAGGACAAGGAGAACCCCCCATGAGCCCTAAATCAGAGCAACACTTCACAGCAAATGTAGCAAAACAACATTCTTGTCTTCAGATCACTTACCTGCTTCAACTGATGACAAGTCATATTTGTGTATATCTTGGCTCAGCAAGTCAGTGAACATGGTAGGAGTGCCATAGACAAAATTGCACCTTGTTTGAGAGAAATATGCAAACGGCAGATGAAAGTAGTTATTATGATAAGGTTGGATGGAATCATAAATCATCATGGTGACCATACCTTTCATTCTGGATAGCTTGTATGTTGGCATGGCTGTTGTAGCTAGAAGATGGAAAAATCAATGTGATTCCATGAACTGCCATACTCATCGCTGCAACCACAGAGCCGAAACAGTGGTGCAGGGGTACAGGAACACACACTCGCACCTGAGGCTGATCATGAATGATAAAAATTAGATACTTCAAATCCTAATATTGCTTTTTTTTCTCTGGTTCTGGAGACAAATGAGGACTTACTCTCAATCCATAACCCATCCGCAGACCCAGGAAATATGCATTATTCACAATGTTGTGGTGGGAAAGAGTGGCTCCCTTTGGTTTCCCAGTTGTACCCTAAAGCCAATGACACAAGTCATTGTCTGAAACGATAAGAACCAATCTATGTACAAACATGACTGTTGCATGCAAAAGGTTCAACAATAAACTTACTGATGTGAATTGAATGTTGATGGGGTCATCAAAAGTCAGCCTGCTCTGCAGCTCCATCAGCTGTTTGAAGTGTGGACTCTCCCCTGCTTGCATCACATCCTCCACATGAAGCATCCCTGGCTGCCTGCTGTCAGTCACAATTATCATCCGCAAATCTGGCACCCTGGCAGACCCAAAATGGATCATTATGTTGCAGTCACAACTGGTTTTGTTTTACATTTTCAAAAATATATGTTTTTAATCCTGTGAAGGAAGGACATTTGCTAAATCTGACATCTGATATTGTCAGACCTGGAGCTTTTGATCATGCCAATTGGCATGGTGTCGATTCCTGGGCAGATCTCTCTCAGCATCTCACAAAAGTTTTGAGTTTTAAAGCTGGTGGGACACAACACAGCTTTACACTGAACCTAGACACAACACACCATTCACTGTTACATTTATCAGTAACAAATAGTGTGCTTTAGCACCTCTTTTAGTTTGTAATTGTTTTTACAACATACTTTCATGTTGATATGTATGCAGAGGGATGAGAACAATTACCTTTTGTAGAGTAAAGACCAGTTCCTCCACTTGAAAAGCTGGGTTTAATGGCACCTGCCAGGAGAGAAACATTTTTAAATCTTACTGATTTGCTTGAGATTTTATGCTCCACATACCATGACAAACAATATATGACATGCCTGTATAATTTAATAATAATACAGTAATAATAATTTGTCACATTTGTCATCTGTGTATGTTTCCCATACTTGACAGACGAAATTGGTCTTCTGCATTTAACCCAACCACCACCAGGTGGTGCAACGAGCAGCGTAGTCGTGCTCGGGGAGCTGGAGAATTAGATGTGCACTCATAGACACCCCAAGGTGTGTAGTGGCCGGGGCGCGAACCCGCGTCCTTCGGGTCCCAAGTCAAAAGTCCTGCCACTACACCATGTGCCACATACATATAGATAATGATGTTCTGATAGAAACATATTTGTACAGCTTCCCCATTGTGTCAAAGGTTCACTGTAGGTCTGACATTTATTTATTTATTTATTTATTCATTTATTTATTTAAGTTAAGACAATGCATATTAATCAACATGACAGCAGTAAGCATCAATGTAAATATGCCGGAGTTAGCACAGTAGCTAATTTGCATCCGTTGTCCTAAGGCAGGTAAGAATAAGAAACATGCACTTTACAACAAGATTATTTCATAAAGCATATAACTACACTGTTGTAAATTGAAATATTTTGGGATTTCATGCACTGACCAGTATAATTCCAGCCTTGGCTGAAGCAAACTGAAAAAGGATCCATTCATATATGTTTGGGCTCCAAACTCCCAGCCGATCATCTCGCTTCAAGCCAAGAGCAAGCAAACCTGCAGCTGCTTTGTCAACCTGAACAAAACAACATTTTAAGCAATGCTTTAGCACATACAAAAGCTCATTCTATCAAGACAACAAAAAGATAAATGTTAAACGGGTTAACATTTAAAAAATGTTAAAAACATCCGATCTGACACTCACATCCTGCTGAAACTCTACAAAGGTTTTGCGGATGCCATCTTGCAGAAAGACCACAGCTTCACGGTCAGGACAGCGTTGAACTGTAGCATCCAGGCTCTGTCCCACAGTAAGGGGCAACAAAGAAACAGAGGAGGTACCATGGACATAGCTTGTTGAGATTGATGGTTTCTGAGGGGGGCTGTCCACTTGAAGTGACCTGGAATCAAAGACAGGTTTCTGAAGTTGAGCACATCAAATGGTTTTTCATTTTAACAGTGATCACTTTTGAGAATTACATAACTGTTTAAGGTAAGGCTAATTGATATTTTGAAGTTTTATAGCACATCAAAGCATTGTAAAAAGTGAACCTTGTTGTATAAAAAGAAGCAGACAAGAACAACATGTCAGGATTATCAACTTTTGCAATCAATAAGAAATCAAACTTGAGCTGATTAATGTAAGCTAATGTTTGCTATAGTAAAGTTGGTGTCCCAGATGAATGATTGCAATGACCCTTTCCTATTTTGTGCACATCACTGTCTAACAAACTTTCTGGTCATAATGGGACAATAACAGCCAATAAAATATTTTCAAACAAAATAACTACTACATTTACTAAGCAACTTGTGATAAACTTATTTTACAAAGTACTTTAGAAAAATGTAACAACTTACCGACATTGCTGCAGCAAATATGTGCAGCTTTTCCAAATCTGGTAGGGTTTGATCCAACCTAAACATCTGAAACTGTGAGTACTGGACACGAGCAGTGAAGAATAAAACAGTGCAGACATTGCTCTTGATTGTCACAACCACTCTGAGTCACTTACCTGTATAAGCAGTCTTGTATAATATTTAACTTTTACAGACCTTCATTTATTGAACGTTTAGTCAAAGGCCACAAGGATGGAAACTTGTTGGCGACAGAGGGAGAAGATAAAAATAAAGAGTGTAGGACTGAGGTTAACAAACCTAAATGTAAGGACTGACAGTCAAAAGTAGAGAACTGGTACATATAATGGAGAGAAGAAATGTAGATTTATTATATGTGCAAGTGGAAGGGCAGTTGGGCTTGCAACACTGAGCAGCATTTAAGCTGTTTGGCCATGGTGTATAGAAGAAGATATGGAATAGGGGTGATCCTGAAGGAGGAGTTTGGAATGTACAAGAGGTAAAAATTGTCTGATTGGTTTATGTGTCTAAAGGTCGAATTTGAAGGTGTGATGTTTAATGTTGCCAGTAGTTCCACTGATGGGATATGAGGTAGAGTACAATAACAAATTCTGGTAGGATTTACACAAAGGGATAGAGAGTATTCCTAGGGAGGAGAGCTTCTCAGAACAAACCTGAATGGGCATGTTTGATGAAGTAAACAGAGGAGATGAGGAAGTGATGGGCAGGTTTTGTTTGAAGGAAAGGAATAAGCTAGAACAGATGGTGGTGGATTTTGCAAGAGGATATCAATGGCTGTAGTCAATAGCTATTTTCATATGAGTGGGGAACATAGAATGACCTATAAAAATGTAGGCAGGAGTACACAAGTAGACTACATTCTGTGTAGAAGATGAAGGATATTGGGGACTGTAAGGTGGTGGCAAGGGAGAGTGTGGCCAGACAGCATTGGATGGTGGTGTGTAAGGTAATGGATGTGTTGATTGAGAAGAAAATATTAAAGTCAGAAAATAAGACAACATGGTGTATGTTGAGAAAGGAAAGATGGTGAGATTAGTTCAGAGAGAAGCTGTTGAAAGGCTGTGGTACGAAAGGTCTTCCAGATGACTGGCCTACTACAGCAACAGTAATCAGAGAGACAGGTAGGTACTTGGTGTTTCATCTGAACAGAGAAAAGATAATTAGGAAACTTGGTAGTGGAAAAGTAAAATGATGAAAGTTATCCAGAGTAAGAGCACTGAAGAGAGAAGACAGGAATATAAGGAGAAACAATGTAGGGCAAAGATGGAAGTAGCAAAGAAAAAACAGAAGGTAAAAGAGGGGTTGTGCACTATGGGCATAGAGGAGTGAGAGAAGGACTTGTATCAACTGGTGAGACAGAAGGATCAGGCTGGAAAGGATGTGCAGCAGGTTAGGCTGGGTAAAGATAGAAATGGTAATCTTCTAATAAGTGAGGTGAGTGTGATGGGAAGATGGAAGGATTACTTTGCAGAGCTAATGAATGAAGAGAATGAAAGAGAAAGAAGAGTAGAGGTAATATAAACTGTGGACCAGGAAATGGGAAAGATTAGTGAGGATACAGTTCAGAAAGCTTTGAAGAGGATTAATAAGGGGAAAACAGTTGGAAGTGATGACATACAAATGGATGTATGGAAATGTCTAAGAGATGGCAAAAAGGTTTTTGACGCCATTATTCTATGATATTTTTGAAAGTGAGAAAATGCACGGAGTGGATGATAAGTGTGCTGGTGCCAATTTTTAACAACAAGGGTGATGTAGAGTTGTCCCAATAGAGCAAAGTTGATGAGTCACACGAGTAAGATCTGGCATAAAGTTTTGGAAGCTAGACTTGGACTATTTGTAAGCAGCTGTATGGTTTCATGTCAAGAAAGAGCAGCACCGATGCCATCTTTGCTTGGAGAATTCTGATTGAAAAGTACAGAGCGTTAGAAAGAACTTCATTGTGTCTTTGTGGATTTAGAAAATGCATAGGATAGGGTACCAAGGGAAGAGTTGTGGTATTGCACAAGGAAATCTGGAGTGGTTGAGAACTACAGTATATTAGACAGCATAATGAGGGCGGCAGAACAGTGGTGAGGTGTGCTGTAGTGAATAATAGCATCAATGTGAAGGTGGGACTGCATCAAGGATTGATGCCTAGCTGCTTTTTGTTTGCTCTGATGATGGACAAACAAACAGATGAGGTCATGCAGGAATTCCCAAAAGCATGTTTGCAGATGACATCGTGGTCTGTGGGTAGAACAGGGAATAGGAGAAGAGTTTGGAGAGGTGAAGGTATGAGCTCCAAAGAAGAGGAATGGAATTCAGTCATAGCAAGATGGAGTGCATGTGTGTGAATGAGAGGTAGGCAGTTGGAACAGTGAGGGTTCAATGAGCAGAGGTCACAAAGATGCATGACTTCATGTACTTGGGGTCGACAGTCCAGGAAATCTGGGAGTGTGGTAAAGAGGTGAAATAGAAAGTACAGGCAGGATGGAGTGGATGGAGAAATGTTTCAGGAGTGAATTGTGACTAAAGGGTGGCAATAAAGACCAAAGGAAATGGAAGTGGTGAGACCAACTATGTTTTATGGATTGGAGACACTGGCATTGACAAAAAAAATTAGAAAGAAGTTAGAGAGGCCAAGCTGATACGATTTGGGCATGGGAAAATTGAGAAATTTGGTAGAAGGATGTTAGAAATGCAGCTGACAAGCAAAAAAAAAAAAAAAGAGGAAGACCAAATAGGAGCTATGTGTCTGCAGTTAGAGAGGACATGTAGGCAGCTGGAGCAAAGACCAGGAACGCAGAAAACACAATGAGTTGGAGGGAATTGACTCTGTATGACAAGAGGGAACAGCAGAAAGAAGACAATATATTGAACTTTTAGAGCAGTGGTGTCTAATACAAGTCCATGAGAGCAACTGCCCTGCGTGATTTAGAAATGAAATGAAAGGGTGATCATTAACTGGCATTTACAGGACCTGAGGACATGCATAAAAAGTACATCACAAACTGGTGAAAATGTTTTAGCCATGCTGTCATATGAAAACTTTTTTTTAATTTGAATTTAAGGTTTCAATTATTGTACAATTATTAGTCAATATGATATTAGTAATAACATAATCTTGCATTTCATTAGGGTTACGATGAACAAAATTTTGAACAAAAAAAGCTTGTATCCTGATGCATGCACAATAATCCAGGTAGAAAAATCTAACACAGTTAAGTCCCCACCTATACAGTAGTGTG
>JBBPBX010000229.1:70759-93165 GCA_038048925.1 Garcialebias charrua
ATTATAAGCAGAAACATGGGTGTGCTGTTGGGCCCCCAGTTTATCCTGTTGTTGCAAACCTGTACATGGAGGAGGTAGAAATTGCATGGACGTCCTTTTCAGAGACACCACTGAGTCATTGGTTCAGGTACCGGTATTTTGAGGTCACCTGGGTTAAAATTAAACATCAGGAAATCCAACATTTCACTGATCACATCAACTCTGTGGATAAATATAGAAAGTTCACTTAAGAAGATATTCAAGATGGCAGGTTGGCTTTCTTGGACTAAGGTCTCAGCCTCTGATGGAGGACAATTGCAAACTGGTGTGTACTGCAAACCCACCCACAAAGACCAGTACTTGCGGTTTGACTCCCATAAACCACTGGAGCACAAGTTAGAAGTCATCAGGACTCTATACTACAGAGTGAATAGCATCAACACTAACTCGGGAGCCAGGGAAAAGGAGAGATCCCACACAAGACAGGCCCTGGAGCAATATGGATATCCTAACTGGGCCTTCCTGAAAGCAGAGAAGAAACCCAAACAGGACTCCAATCAGTCATCAAGTGAAAAGGAGAAACCCAGACCAAGACCGGTGGTCATTCCGGATGTTGCGGGAGTTTCAGAAAAACTGAGACGTTTATTTTCTAAATAACATCCCAGTGACTTTCAAATCCCAAACTATATTACGGCAAAGACTGGTCCATCCCACAGATCCAGTCCCCCGACACAAACAGAGTAATTTTATGTATGCTGTTCAGTGCCAGAAGGGCTGTGATCAGTCTTACATCGAGGAAACTAAACAGCCACTGGCCAAAAGGATGGTCCATCACAAAAGAGCAACATCATCAGGCCAGGACTCTGCAGTCTACACTCATCTGCAGGACAGTCGTCACTCTTTCAGGAATGAAAATGTTCACATCCTTGATAGAGAGGAACGCTGGTTTGAGAGAGGAGTAAAGGAAGCCAAGAAAACTCATTCATTGTTAAACAGGAGTGGAAGCCTTTGTGTTCAACTGTCCCTTTCTTACAATGCTGTGTTATTGCTAGCATCACTCAGCCCTCTGTGTATAGCAAGCAGCCATCAGGGCACTAATGACCAATTTTTAGGCTGATGGTCCTCCTTTTGCATGTGAACAACTTGTTTTAGCTGTCACCAGCAAACTGGTTGATCCACTATGAGAAGGTGTTATTTGTAAGACTGAGGTTTTTTTTGCAGCGCCTCAGACTGAAAAAGTATTTTGGATAAAAGATGAAACGTTTCAACCAAGAAGAATCCTTCCAGAAGACGTGACTTAACCTTGTTAGAAAAACAGCTTATATTTGCACTAACAACAACAATAAAATAATAATAACATGCTCCTAAAGAGCAAACTTATGTGATGTTTTAAAAAAGTATGTACAGAACTGGGCGTGTATTTATGTTGGCTTTGTTTTACACACTAAAGATGCTTGTTTTTTTATCAGTTCAATACAGTTTCAATTTAATTCAGTTCATATATAGAGAGAGACAAGTCACAACAGAAGTCATCTCAGTGCACTGAACAGAAACATTCATATATAAAAATAATAAGTTAACACTATTTATCTGAGGAGCTAGCCTGGTTAAAACCAGACCCTTGTCCTTCACTTCGCTTCGGACTAGGGTCTGGGACTTCTCCCATAGACAACGATTTCTCCGGTAGATTTTTGACCGGACCAATCAGAGAACAGAAAGGGCAGAGTTTTTGGCCCCTAACCCACGCCCCCACCTGTTCCAGCGCGCAGCCAGCGAGCAGCCGCATGTTCTCATTCAAAGCAATGCAAAGCAATGCAGGACTGTTTTATATGTGACACAAATGTATTAAATTCCCCTTTATTCTCTCGTGACAACCTCAGACATTTCCTCATCAGTGGAGGGAGAGGAGGAGGAGGAGGGAGCGATCACTTGAATTTTGGCAAAAAAAAAGAAAACTCCAGATAAGGGATTAAGAAGGGGAATTTAATACATTTGTGTCACATATAAAACAGTCCTGCATCGCTTTGCATCGCTTTGAATGAGAACATGCAGCTGCTCGCTGGCTGCACGCTGGGACAGGTGGGGGCGTGGGTTAGGGGCCAAAAACTCCGCCCCTTCTGTTCTCTGATTGGTCCGGTCAAAAATCTACCGGAGAAATCGTTGTCTATGGGAGATGTCCCAGACCCTAGTCCGAAGCGAAGTGAAGGACAAGGGTCTGGTTTTAACCAGGCTACTGAGGAGCAGACTGCTTTGAATTTAACTTGAGCAAGCATGAAGGTGATAGGATCAACTCCCTCATGAGGAAGAAACCTTCAGCAGAACCAGGCTCAGGACAAGCAACCATCTTCTTCAACTGGCTGGGTTTGGTAGGAACAGATACACAATGGCAGGTCAAGAATCATGTTAAGATAGAAATAGTATCAAATGAAAACTATTCAGTTTTAGCAAATCATTTAAGGAAATGAGGTCAATTTGTTTATAGTAATCTAAGCTTAACGCAGCATGACAAGCCAACTCTAATTCTTAAAAGGGACCACAGATGCAAAATTCACTTTTTAATGTTTTTTTTACTCAACTTTGGGTATGTACTTCATAAAAAAACAGTCCAAAGGCCAAAGAAATGCACCCAGTGGTTTATTTACTCTAAGTAGATTTATTTTACTGTGATAAAAACGGTTCGTTTTTGAAATAAACTGGAAGTCAATCTCGCTTGTGACGTCACAAGCGAGAGAGGACAACCCACCCCAACCTGAGTCCAGCCCCTCACCTAGCAACCCCTGGTTAGGCTCAACCCACTTCTGTATTAAACACATGACTGTTGTTTTTCATGATTTCATCTCATCTTTTGTTTATATGTTATTAATTTCATGTGTACAGCACTTTGTTGCAGCTGTGGTTTTTTAAATGGCTTTATAAATAAAGTATAATTGTTATTTTTATGTTTTAGTTCAATTTTTAGTGTATTTGCGATCTCTCCCAACGCGCCGCCGGCAAAAATTAAACGAGCATACCCCCGGCGTAGAGACCGGTTGCGACGGGACCCTCTTCTGGCTTGATGGAGCGGAGCTTCAACTGTACAGCCTCACTGAAGCCTCACAGGAGCCTCGCAGCAGCGAGGACCTTCTCCTTACGGATTAATTTACGGGAGACACTTGGTGAACTTTGTGTTGTCTTGACTGGAACAGCGATAACTCCCAAAATCGCCGCGTGCAACGAGCGGAGCTGGCGAACACCGGAAGAGGAACAAGCTAACATTAGCATCGGATTCGGGTGGTCTCATGCTAAAAGGAGCAGCAAATTGCGGCGCGCTCAGACGGGTTTCGGTAAGTTATCTTAAGCTAGCACTAACAGTAAGTCAAATGAGTAATAAAAAAAGAGCTAATTTTAAAACAACAACACATTACAGATACTGGCTGTTACAGAGGGCGTAAACAGATCTTTGAAGGGCGTGGACTTCAGAACTTCTATCAGAAACCGGTCGTTCAAAACGAAAGTTAAAAATGGCAGAATTAAAAAGGGTATAATTGATTATCTAAGAATTATTTTGTGCATTAAATTGAAGGAATAGGGTCTAGATAGCACACAGAAATACCATAAAAATTTAAAAAATGCATCTGAGGTCCCCTTTAAGTCCAGTCTTAAAAACTGGACAATGTCCAGACAATTGCACTTTGAGATTTTATTAATGAAAAGTGCGGTATAAATTGAATTCATTATTATTATTATTATTATTACAATGTGTCAATCCTACGGACAGAAATTGGAAGTTGGTTCCACAAGAGAGGAGCCTGATAACCGAAAGATTTTTCTTCTGTTCTACTTTTGGAATTTAAGATGGAGCTAGGTTGTTGAGAGCTTTGTAGGTTAGAAGTAAGATTTTTAATTCAATTCTGGACATGATAGGGATTGCATCTTCTCAGTCTGAGGTAGGCTTTAAATCAAATGCAATTATTCATTGTCAATATTTATGTTAGATCACTTTGGACATGGGAACAAATTACTGAAATGAGCCCTACACACTCAGTCAGTTTTTCAGCAGAATTTATAAAGGGGGTAATTTTGCTTATCTCAATGTACATACTAACATCTGGCAATAAAGTCCAATTCTGTATGGCATGTGTTTCCTTCCATACAGAGCTTTACTATCATAAAATGTTACATGCAGATGGTGAATTGTCGGAAATTATTAAAGTAAATAAAGATTAAGAATAACATATGGTGCTACTGGTGATTAAATACTGTAGTTAAAGAGAATGTTGCTTTTTAAAAAAGGCAAAAAACTTTTTGTTTTCTACAACATTTACGGTACTGACTATTTGTAGTTCTTATGAATTATATCCACACTTGTTGAAAAACAACTTTTATTACATTATAACAAATTAAAAAAAACAGTAATATGAAACATTGCTTTGGTGCATTTATTTGTGTTTATAGCTAATGTTCATTTTATGTAAGATGGTGCAAATGGCTCAAAATGATTTTATATAAGACAATACAGTACAAGAATAATGTAGGTGTTAGAGTGGGTAGCTAAAGATTAATTCCAAGATTTTGTTTCAGCAAAGAGTAATACATCAATTCAAGCAATAATTAGTACAAGATGATATTGTATACATTACTAGAAGTTTCATCAAAGTTCATGCTTTTAAATCCAGGTAAAAATCCAACAAAGTTCAGTCGGGTCATCTGGATGGTTTCATTTTTTTTTTTTCTTTAGATGTTTCGTTCTTCATCCAAAGGTCTTCATTAGTCCGATGAGCCACAACAAACTCAGTCACACAAGCAGCACACTCACATGGACCAAACAGTTAGGTGTTGATAAGATGGTTTCTGGGGCCCGCCTCCTCCCTCGTCAACTCCTTTATGGCAGCCATAGGCAATTTGGTTATTTTGGTGGTCCTTTGGATGAAGGACGACATGTCTCAAAAAAGAAAGAAACAGTTGAGATGACTTGACTGAACTTTGTTGGATTAATAGAAGTGTTTAGTTGCAGATCCAAATGTTTCATATACAGTATTACCTAACAGTGTTCTCTAACAGCTTCTGGTGGTGGTGGGGGGAGGGGGCAGTGGAGGCTAAAACCTTAAACACCTAATTTTCTCTCCATTTCTTCCTTTAATTGACTCTTCTTGATCTAGAAAAAATATATATGTTTAGTGATTAACCATTGGATGATAGTTGTTTTTTTTTGCAGTAACCTTGCAATTGGAACAAAGCTGTTACCTTTCCTGAGGAGGTCACTGGGTAGCTGTCAACAAACATCACATAGTGTGGAATCTTGAAATGGGAAATCTAGAGAAAAAAATAAAAAGGTCCATGAATGACTGGATTGCGATCTGATTTAGAATATGTTAGACTATTTATACATTTAAACATCATGTGTTCTCACTTTGCCTTTGCAGAAGTTTCTTATCTCCTCTGCACTGGAGGTTTGCCCCTGCTTGAGCCTGAGGCAGGCACACACCTGCTCCCCAAGCCTCGCATCTTTAACTCCAACCACCTGCAAACAGACGCAGATCATTTAGACCTACAATACCAGCTTTATATTTAAAATAGTGGAATGTTTGTGATAACAGAACAGTATGCATGTTGAGCATAAATCTCACTTGAGCGTCCAGAACGTTTGGATGCTTGTGGAGAAACTGCTCTATCTCAGCAGGGTAAATGTTTTCCCCTCCACGGATGATCATGTCCTTTATACGTCCCTCAATGCGGCAGTATCCCAGACTGTTCAGGCTCGCTGTGTCACTGAATCCATCAAAATTGTAAACACAGCATGTTTATGCAAGGATTACTGACCCCTGACAAATTTCAGAATCTTTGGTAATAGGTTGTGGATGTTTTTGTTACTAGGGTTGAGAACAAGAAACCCAAGACATACAGTAATCAAAACCATCTCCCAAGTCACTATGTTATCTCTGCACATGAACCACATGTTTGGTGTAATGGAGAGTACTGGGTGAGAAGGCTGTAATTATCTCCAAGGACACCTCCTGAGCCCTATGATCTCAGCTGAATGTATAGGGGTAAAAATAAAGAGAGTGAATAATGCAGCTCAAGACAGATTTTTTTTTTTTACTGTTTTTCATGTGTGTTAATTTTATGTATATTTATGTAACCTGTCCTGAAAATCTGACCTTGCAAGTAAAATGCCAGCTGAAAATCTTCTGCTGTCGAGTGTGGTTCAATCGGGAAAATGACGTGAGTTTTATTCAACTTCACATTCAGTGCAGAAACAAAACTCTTTCCAGTAAATGGTAAAAATCCATCTTACCCAGTTCTGTACCAGCGACTGTCAGAGATCACCTCTCTGGTTTTCTCAGGATTGTCCCAGTACCCATGCATCACACTGCTGCCTCTAAGCATTAGCTCGCCTGTAGCTCCTAAAGGCACAATCTCCTCTGTAACGGGGTCAACCACCTTGGCCTGATGTTGGGACACACATCAGGTCAGCTGCAGTGACATGCAAAAGATTTATGTAAAAAAGAAGACACACCTCAGTGTGAGCCATGATACACCCGACTGTATTCAGCTTTAGCTCCTCGTTGTCTTGTGGGAATCCCAGAAATGTTACAGTGCTTGTTTCAGTGGTTCCATAAAGAACCTGGTAAACAGTGTATATTGTTCAAAGCATCCCTTTTAGTCTCAATTTGAAAATATAGAGTTTGTTATCTGCTCACCGTTATCTCTTTCATGTTCATTTCTGTTCTTAGCTTCCTCAAAACCTCAGGAGGACAAGGAGAACCCCCCATGAGCCCTAAATCAGAGCAACACTTCACAGCAAATGCAGCAAATCAACATTCTTGTCTTCAGATCACTTACCTGCTTCAACTGAAGACAAGTCATATTTGTGTATATCTTGGCTCAGCAAGTCAGTGAACATGGTAGGAGTGCCATAGACAAAATTGCACCTTGGTTGAGAGAAAGATGCAAACGGCAGATGAAAGTAGTTATTATGATAAGGTTGGATGGAATCATAAATCATCATGGTGACCATACCTTTCATTCTGGATAGCTTGTATGTTGGCATGGCTGTTGTAGCCAGAAGATGGAAAAACCAATGTGATTCCATGAACTGCCATACTCATCCCTGCAACCACAGAGCCGAAACAGTGGTGCAGGGGTACAGGAACACACACTCGCACCTGAGGCTGTACATGAATTATAAAAATTAGACAACACAAATCCTATTACGGTATTTATTTATTTATTTATTTATTTTCTTAGGTTCGGGAGACAAATGTGGACCTACTCTCCATCCATAACCCATCCGCAGGCCCAGGAAATGTGCATTATTCACAATGTTGTGGTGGGAAAGAGTGGCTCCCTTTGGTTTCCCAGTTGTACCCTAAAGCCAATGACACAAGTCATTGTCTGAAACGATAAGAACCAATCTATGTACAAGCATGTCTGTTGCATGCAAAATGTTCAACAATAAACTTACTGATGTGAACAGAATGTTGATGGGGTCATCAAAAGTCAGCCTGCTCTGCAGCTCCATCAGCTGTTTGAAGTGTGGACTCTCCCCTGCTTGCATCACATCCTCCACATGAAGCATCCCTGGCTGCCTGCTGTCAGTCACAATTATCATCTGCAAATCTGGCACCCTGGCAGACCCAAAATGGATCATTATTCTGCAGTCATAACTGGTTTTGTTTCACATGTTCAAAAATATGTGGTTTAAGGCAGCACGGTGGCGCAACTGGTAGAGCTGCTGCCTCTCAGCGAGCAGGTCCCTGGTTCAAATCTCGGTCCAGGGGCCTTTCTGAGTGAAGTTTGCATGTTCTCTCCATGCATGCGTGGGTTTTCTCCGGGTACTCCAGTTTCCTCCCACAGTCCAAAAACATACATGTTAGGCTCATTGGTAACTCTAAATTGTCCTAGGTGTGAGTGAGAGAGTGAATGGTTGTTTGTTTCTATGTGGCCCTGTGATGGACTTGCGACCCGTCCAGGGTGTACCCCGCCCCTCGCACTGTGATTGCTGGACATGGGCACCGGCGACCCCCGTAACCCAAAATGGAAGAAGCGGGTAAAAGATAATGGATGGATGTGTTTTTAATCCTGTGGAGGAAGGACATTTTCCAAATCTGATATCTGACACTGTCAAACCTGGAGCTTTTGATCATGCCAATCGGCATGGTGTCGATTCCTGGGCAGATCTCTCTCAGCATCTCACAAAAGTTTTGAGTTTTAAAGCTGGTGGGACACAACACAGCTTTACATTGAACCTAGACACAACAAACCAGCACTGTTACATTTATCAGTAAACACATTGTGTGCTTTTACCTCTTTTAGATTTATTTGTTTTTACAACATACAGTACCGTACTGTCATTTTGATATGTATGCAGAGGAATGAGAACAGTTACCTTTTGTAGAGTAAAGACCACTTCCTCCACTTGATAGGCTGGGTTCAGTGACACCTGCAAGAATCAACCAACTTAAAGTTAAAATACCTTGCCTGAGATATTTGCCACACATACCATGTGATTGATAATGTGCTTGCAATTTTTTTGGTCATGCATTATTTGTAAAGTCCAAACTGGATAATGATAATCTCATATACAGAAAACATTATATTTGCAGCTCTTCTGTTGCTGGCTAATTCAGTATGTGTCTCACTTGTACTTGATAGCAGACCAGACATAGAGGGATTCCGAAGACTTAAATGGACAGGAAAAAACATTGAGCTTGGCGTCCCTCGCCCAGAAATGGGCATCCCCCACCCTGGAGCTAGGCCTGGGAAAGGGGGTCATCAACAAGTACCAGCTCACCCTTGGGAACTGTTGGTCTCAGCCCGAAAGAGCAACATGGGTTTGCCTTCCTGAGGGCCAACCACATGCAGGAGGATCCATATAAGTTTGGTGGCACAAGCCTTGGCACTCTGATCCTGGCATACCAAAGCCAGCTCTTGGGACATAAGAATGTAATCTTTCTGGCAGGGAAGGAGCCTGAGCTTGTGCGTGAGAGGTACCCACTAGATAGTTTGGCTCAACTCACCTAATGGCTCTGAGTCAGCTCAGAGGATATTCTGGCAAAACATCAGGCAACTGAGGAGGGGAAAGCCGCACTTTACTAACATAGTTTATGGTGAAGGTGGAGTGCTGTTGACCTCAACCAGTGATGTTGTCAGGAGATGGAAGGAATACTTCTCTGACCTTCTCAATCCCACCGGCTCGTCTTACATGGGGGAAGTTGAGTCGGGGGACTTTGGGGTTGATCTGTCCATAACTGTGGCTAAGCTCACTGAGATACTTGAAGAGCTCCGTGACAGCAGGGCTCTGGGGGTGGATGAGATTCACCCTGATTTCTTTAAGGCTGTAGATGTTCTGGGGCTGTCATGGTTAACAAGCCTTTGCAGCATCACATGGACATTGGGGGCAGTACCACTGGATTGGCAAACTGGGATGGTGGTTCCCTCTTCAAAAACATAGAGGCATCACTTTCCTTAGCCACCATGGTAAGGTCTATTCAGGAGTAATAGAGAACCAATCATTGGTCAAATCTCAGATCCAGGAGGAAAAAATGTGGGTTCCATCCTAGCCGTGGAACACTGGATCAGCGTTTTACCCTAATTAGGGCCCTTGAGGGGTCATGGGAGTTTGCATGTGTTTTGTGGACTTGGAGAAGGCTTCTCAACTGAGTTACTCGAGGTGTTCTGTCAGGGGTACTTCATGAGTATGCCCGTTGCTATGGGCTGTTCGGTACCTATAAGCAGTGCAAGAGTTTGGTTTACGTTGCCGGTAGTAAGTCAGACCCCTTCAGGGTGGTAGTTGGATTCCACAAGGGCTGCTCGTTGTCACACATTCTGTTCATAATTTTTATGGACTGAATTTCTTGTTGCAGCCAGGGGTTGGAGGGAATCTGGTTCAATGGCCTCCGTATTCCTTCTCTGCTGTTTGCAGTTGATCAAAGTCAAAGTCAAAGTCAACTTTATTGTCAGAACTGCAATATGTACAGGACATACACAGGATTGAAATTGCGTTTCTCTCAGTCCCTCGGTGCAACAGTAACCATTTAAACACTAAAACACTGAAACATTTAATAAACATAAGCATACAGAGCCGTCCCCCTCCCCCACATTGGTGCTTCTGACCATATCTGTGTCATGCTAAAGCCAGCATACAGGCCGCTGGTGAAAGTCACAAAACCAGTCCGCAAGCAGATACGAGTGTGGCCAGAGGGGTCTTCAGAGGCACTCCAGGACTGTTTTGACACCACAGATTGGGGTATGTTCAAAGAAGCTGCTACCACAAACAACACCACATGTCTCCAGGAGTACTCAGACACTGTATGTTCATACATCACCAAGTGCATTGATGATGTAACCAACCTTAAAACCATCACTGTTCGGGCTAACCAGAAGCCATGGCTGACAGCTGAGGTTCACAGACTCATGAAAGCCAGGAATGCTGCCTTCAAAGCGGGAGATCAGGTGGGCCTGAGGGCAGCCAGAAACAACCTGGACCGGGGCATCAGAAAGGCAAAGAGGCAGTATTCTGGGAAAATAGCTCACCGTTTCAAGGACAGCAGGGATACACGCAGTCTGTGGCAGGGAATACAGACCATCACAAACTACAAACCACCCCCCCAGACCTGTGACAGCTCAGCCTCTGCGCTGAATGAACTGAATGAGTTCTTTGCTCGGTTCGAGGCAAGTAACAGCACACCAGCACATAAACTCCCCCCCTCTCCTGATGGCCAGGTGCTGACGCTGTCCTCA
The DNA here is from genome assembly GCA_038048925.1 of Garcialebias charrua. NCBI lineage: Eukaryota > Metazoa > Chordata > Actinopteri > Cyprinodontiformes > Rivulidae > Garcialebias > Garcialebias charrua. The sequence goes on from JBBPBX010000229.1 coordinate 81,461, forward strand.
GACAGCGTAAGGCGATCATTCATCAAGATTAACGCCCGGAAGGCCTCTGGTCCTGACAACATACCTGGTCGTGTGCTGAAGGACTGTGCAGGGGAACTCGCAGCGGTCTTCACGGACATCTTTAACATCTCACTGAGCCAGGCCATCGTCCCCACCTGTTTCAAAGCCACCACCATCATCCCTGTCCCAAAGAAGGCAACGCCCGCATGCCTCAATGACTATCGCCCAGTAGCACTCACCCCCATCCTGATGAAGTGCTTTGAACGGCTAGTCATGAAAAGCATCACATCTGTCCTCCCTGACTCCCTGGATCCCTTCCAATTTGCATACCGACCTAATCGCTCAACCGACGATGCCATCTCCTCTGCCCTTCACACAGCTCTCACACATCTGGACACGAAGGACTCCTATGTTAGAATGTTGTTCATCGACTTCAGCTCGGCATTTAACACCATCATCCCCCAACAGCTCATCCTTAAACTGGACAGTCTGGGGCTGAACACCTCAATGTGTAACTGGCTGCTAGACTTCCTGACCGGGAGACCACAGACAGTACGAATCGGGAGTAACACATCTAGCACCATCACATTGAACACAGGGGCCCCACAAGGATGTGTGCTGAGCCCCCTTCTATTCACCCTGCTAACACACGACTGCACACCATCATACAGCTCCAACCACTTCATCAAGTTTGCGGACGACACAACAGTGGTGGGTCTCATCAGCAACAACGATGAGACGGACTACAGGAACGAGGTGAGCCGCCTGGCCTTGTGGTGCGGACACAACAATCTCACTCTCAACGTGGAGAAGACAAAGGAGATTGTTGTGGACTTCAGGAAGAGGGATGCCCAGCATGCCCCTCTGACCATCAACAGCACCGCAGTGGAGAGAGTAGACAGCACCAAGTTCCTGGGAGTGCACGTCTCAAAGGACCTGTCCTGGAGCAGGAACACTGCAGCACTGGCAAAGAAGGCTCACCAGCGTCTCTACTTTCTCCGCAAGCTGAAAAGGGCTGGAGCTTCAACCCCCATCATGAGCACCTTCTACAGAGGTGCCATAGAAAGTGTCCTGACCAGCTGCATCACTGTGTGGTTTGGTGCATGTACTGCATCCTGCCGCAAGAGCCTCCAGCGCATTGTGAGAGCAGCTGAGAAGATCGTGGGCACCTCCTTGCCCTCACTGCAGGACTTACACAGCAAACGCCTCACTCGGAAAGCCCACCGCATGGCAGGTGATCCCACACACCCACTACACAGCTGCTTCAGACTGCTGCCATCAGGAAGGAGACTGAGGAGTCTCCAGGCTCGAACCAGCAGACTGAGAGACAGCTCTGTTCATCAGGCAGTCAGGATGCTAAACACTCTGCCTGCTCTGCCCCCCCTCCCATTTGAACTGCCTTAACACTAAAACTTTCTCACACATTACCACAAAACACAAAGATTTTAACACTGGACTCTGTGTCATCAAACGGGTTATTCACTAAACTCTCGGTCATGTGCTCATACAGTTTGCACTACTTCTCATACTTGCACTAATGTTTGTATTACATCACTGCCTATAATCATAATACTGTTTACATTCTCTGTTTACATTTATTAATACTGTTTACTTTTTTTACTACTGCTTACATGTAATTACTACTGTTTACATTTACACTACTCTAATATCTACACCACTGCTGATACATATACAGTGTGCTCTGAACGGTCTTACTTAGGGATGCCCAATGTGCCTTACTGCATATGCCACTTTTTGCCTCTATAACAACATCAACTACTACCTCATACATATACTGTGTACATTAACTCATACGCTGCTTTGCCACTTGGCAAATGTCAATGCTAGAAACCTTTAGTTTATTTTAGTTATACTTTTTATACTCTTTTTTTATACTAGTATGCAAAAACTCAGGACAGTACAGTATTATGTTAATGTTTTAGTTTTAGAGTTGGTGTAAATTTTCATACTCTTATACCACTATGCAAAAAACTCAGGACAGTGTTAGTTTTACTATTTTATGCTTATGTCTATTATTATATGTTTCAGTGTTTCAATGTTTAGATGTTTACTGTTGCACCGAGGGACTGAGAGAAACGCAATTTCGGTCCTGTGTATGTCCTGTACAGTACATATTGCAGATCTGACAATAAAGTTGACTTTGACTTTGACTTTGAAAATAGTAAAAGTGTAACACTGTCCTGAGTTTTTGCATAGTAGTATAAAAGTATGAAAATTTACACCAACACTAAAACACTAAACATTTAATGAACATAAGCATAAAATGAAATAATAAAAGTGTAATACTGTCCTGAGTTTTTGCATAGTAGTATAAAAAGTATAAAAAGTATATCTATAAAATAAACTGAAGGTTCTAGCATTGACATTTGCAAAGAGTGGCAAAGCAGCATATGAGTTAATGTACACAGTATATGTATGAGGTAGTAGTTGATGTTGGTATAGAGGCAAAGTGGCATATGCAGTAAGGCACATAAGGCACATTGGGCATCTTAAATAAGGCTAGTCAGAGAATACTGTATATGTATGTATGTATATATTGATGCGGTCCTGTTGGCGTCATTGTGCCGTAATCTCCAATTCACTGGAGCGATTTGCAGCCTAGTGTGAAGCGGCTGGGATGAGAATCAGAACCTTCATGTCCGAGGCCATAGTCGTCAGTTGGAAAAGGGTAGATTACTGTCTTTGGGTCAAGGGGAGGTTCTACCTCAAGTGGAGGAGCTCAAGTATTTTGGGGTTTTGTTCACGAGTGAAGGAAGAATGTACAAAGTCAGACTGATAAATGGATTGGTGCAGCATCTGCAGTATTGGCCACTCTGTGCTGGTCCATTGTGGTAAAGAGGGAGCTGAGCTGTAAGTCAAAGCTCTCTGTTTACCAGTCGATCTACGTTCCTACCCTCACCTATGGCCACAAACTCTGGGTAGTGACCGAAAGAATGAGAATAAGGATACAGGAGGTTGGAATGAGTTTCCTCTGCAGGAGAGCTGGACTCTACCTTAGAGACAGGGTGAGAAGTTCAGTTATCCGGGAGAGACTCAGAGTAGAACTGCTGCTCCTCCACATTAAAAGGAGCCATTTGAGGTGGTTCGGGTATTTAGTAAGGATGCTTCCTGGGCACCTCCCCTTAGGAGGTGCTTCGAACATGTCCAACTGGGAGGGTAAGACCCAGAACACACTGGAGAGATTACATCTCTCAGTTGGCCTGGGAATGCCTTGGGGTCCTCACAGAAGAGCTGGAAGAAGTGAATGTGGAAAGAGATGCCTGGGCCTCCTTGCTCAAGCTGCTGCCCCTATGACCCAACTTCAAAATAAACGGAAGATGATGGATGGCTGGATGGATGAATGGCTGGCTGGCTGGCTGGCTGGATGGATGGCTGGCTGGCTGGCTGGCTGGCTGGCTGGCTGGCTGGATGGATGGATGGATGGATGGATGGATGGATGGATGGATGGATGATGGATGGATGGATGGATGGATGGATGGGTGGATGGATGGATGATTGTACTTGATAACAAATGTATTTAGTAAAACAGGAGCACACTGTGTAAATATAATGATTATGAATTTAATATATGTAATATAATAATTATGAAGATGATGAGATTGTATGCACTGACCAGTATAATTCCAGCCTTGGCTGAAGCAAACTGAAAAAGGATCCATTCATATATGTTTGGGCTCCAAACTCCCAGCCGATCACCTCGCTTCAAGCCAAGAGCAAGCAAACCTGCAGCTGCTTTGTCAACCTGAACAAAACAACATTTTAAGCAATACCGTAGTTTAGCACATACAAACGCTCATTTAATCAAGATTCCAAAAGGATGTGTTAAAACATCCAATCTGACACTCACATCCTGCTGAAACTGTGCAAAGGTTTTGCGGATGCCATCTTGCAGAAAGACCACAGCTTCGCGGTCAGGACAGCGTTGAACTGTAGCATCCAGGCTCTGTCCCACAGTAAGGGGAATCAAAGAAACAGAGGAGGTACCATGGACATAGCTTGTTGAGATTGATGGTTTTTGAGGGCGGGTGTCCACTTGAAGAGACCTGGAATAGAAGACAGTAATCAGAACGTAAAACATGACTGGTCATTTCAGGATGTTTGTAGGTAAAACCCCACAAAACTGTCATGTGGATTTATATAGTTCTTTATCACCTGCATTACAGAGTCTTTGCACTGTTGCATTGTAAAAGCAAATCGCTTTAGATTTCATTATGGCATCTCAAGGGAACATATGTCATGTCATCAGTTCTCAGTGCTGCACATACATTCCCGATGTGCACGATATGACATGTTTTTTGCCTTTTAAATGATTTTCATTAAACCTTTATTTACAGTATACAGGTTAATCCCACTGAGCCTCGGGGACTCATTTACAAAAGAGACCTGATTTTAACAGAGTGATACAACAGTGGACAACAAAGACAACAATAGACAGTCATAAAGGATGCGTACAAATTGAGAATTTATTTATTTATTTTAACAAGTGAAAATATAATGGTATTTAAAAGGAAAAGTACCAACAACAACAACAAAAACAGCTAGATTGTAGGGCGGTGTAAAAAACAAAAAAACAAGAATATGACTGCATTGGTTTTTCCAAGGAACTTAAAAGATGTTTAAAGCCACTTAAGCTATGTTTACATGGACATAAGTAATCGGATTAAACAGCCATTCAGAATAAAAATGTGTCATGTAAATGCCCCATTTCGATTATTCTGAGCTGATTCAGCTCGATCCGAATGAATTTGTAATCCAACTGAGAGGGGTGGTTTATGCCGATTCATAATCCGAACGGTGTGCATGTAAACACGTAATCTGATCATTTTATTCCAATTTTGGAAAACTGGCCTGACTACGCATGTGCAACCAATATCAACCTCACATATTTCCACCTAGCTAGATGCTAGTATGTTGGGGTCGGTGAGCTATTGAACCTTTATTCTAGAAACTTTGAAAGAGCTCAAAAATATCTGTATTACCTGTAGCTCAATCAGGAAGTGCAGTAATGTCTCTCATTAAAACCTGCCATGGTCCATTTTTGATGCTCAGGTTTGTTTACATTCATCGCGGAAGTAGAACTTCTTCTTCTGTGGATTTTTTAAGGCAAGTTTACCACTCTGCGTATATCAGTACTTCTGTTCTGAATAAAAGCCTGCTGCATGTAAATGCTTGTCATGATCGGGTTGTGCCCATGTAAATTATACATTTGGATTATTTAATCTGAATACATTTCAATCCGATCAAAGAATTTTGCGCATGTAAATATAGCTTTAGAGAGATCATTGTTGAGAGCTTCAGATCTTTTTGGAAGATATCCCAGGAAACAGGAGAGGAGTAGCAGAAGACCCTTTTGCCACGTTCAGTCCTTACTGAGTGTACATTGCATGTAATAATGTCCTGAGAGTGCACGCTGTAGCTGCACTCACGCAGTGACATGAAGACAACAGACCAAGAAGTGATTTAAAAATGAAACTGTACTAGTGAGATTGTCTGCGTGAAGTTAATGATGACCAGTTAACCAGTTAATACTGTACATGGTGCAATGGTGGGTACAGTAGTTACAGCCAGTTCTGAACCTTAACACACCATGATAGACAGCATCCAACATCTGCAGGGTGCTTGTAGGGGTGTTCATGTCAAAAATGTCATTTACTCATTCAGGAAAATTCCAAATACAGGTAGTCCTCGTCTTATGACGGCCTCGACTTACAACGTTTCGCGGTTACGAATGCCCTCCCATTGAAAAGCATTGTTCGAGTTACGCGGTTTATGCGCCTTTACACCAAAAAAATACGGTACCGAAACTCAGCGGAAATTTACAGGAGGGAGGAGGGAGAGTAGCTTGACGCACTCAGTGGAAACTTACTGTTTGGACAGGCAGACCGGAGCAGAGGAGGTTAGGAGGGGCTAATATGCTAACAGACCTTACTGTAAAACTCTGGACCGTTGGACCGCGCGTGGAAAAGTACAGGAGACCTTATTGTTTGGAGTGGAGGTTTACGAGGCAGAGAGGCTACAGCTGAGCAACAAGCTAAATGCTAACAGACCTTGCTGTAAACACTGTGGACTGTGTGAAGCTGCAGGAAGCTGCAGAGCTCACAGCTCACAGTAAGAAATTAACTATTTTTTTCCTTCATTATGGCTCCAAATTTACTGTATGTGTTTTTTGATAATTATGTAGGGTAATGTGTTAGGATAGGCTAAGTGCTTGGTAAAATACAGTACAGTACTGTACGTATGAGGTGCCGTTTGGACGTATTTTCCGACTTACGTCGATTTTCGAGTTACGACGCAACGCAGGAACGGATCTCCATCGTAAACCGGGTACTACCTGTATAGTACTCCATCTTCTGGCTTGTCTGAGTGGCCCAAAAGGGGATTTGAGAAAGGATGCTTTCCTGGGAAAAGGAATGTTGTCTGTATCACTATTTTTGCTATTTATTGCATTACAGTAATGTGCTTCATTCTTCTCTGTGTGTGAAGCTTCTTAATTATTTTATGATTCGCAGAGGTATTGTACAGTATATCCCCAGATAAACCATATAAGCGCTGACAGTAAAGGTACTGAGTTCTGGGTTTCCTGCTTCACAGACTTCTATGAGTATACTGCATGATTTTTGGGACACTGGACTCAAAATCACTTTTGTGTGAGCTGATGGGTTCTGCTTCTGTGTACAGAAAGCTCTGCATGCCGTGGCACAATCACTCACAACACATTATACAAAGTACGTATTTTTTTATATGCCACTTTATTTGTCCCTTTTTAAAATTACAGTACTGTGTGTGTGGGGGGGCGGGGGGTGTGATGGTGCTTGACTGCTTAGTTTGTATTGGTTTATTTAAAACTTTAAAGGATGTTTTAACATTAATTCACATGATTGTATTTTGAATTTGAACAATAATTTTGGTGAATAATTCTGGCTAAACATAATTCCGTATTTACAGTAAACATATTCAGCTGAAATATTTTGATAAGATGTTGGTACTTAAAACAATGTCTTTAAGATCCTATTGTTATTGATGGTTGTTATTGATCTTGTTCACGAATGAGGGAAAACTGGAGCGTGAGGTCGATAGGCGGATAGGTGCAGCATCCGCAGTGAAGCGGGCGCTGTACCGGTCTGTCGTGGTGAAGAGAGAGCTGAGTCGAAAGGCAAAGCTCTCAATTTACCGATCGATCTACGTTCCCACCCTCATCTATGGTCATGAGCTTTGGGTTGTGACCGAAAGAACGAGATCTCGGATACAAGCGGCTGAAATGAGTTTTCTCCGCAGGGTGTCTGGACTCTCCCTTAGAGATAGGGTGAGAAGCTCAGTCATCCGGGAGGGACTCGGAGTAGAGCCGCTGCTTCTCCACATCGAGAGGAGCCAGTTGAGGTGGCTCGGGCATCTGGTTAGGATGCCTCCTGGACGCCTCCCTGGTGAGGTGTTCCGGGCATGTCCCACCGGGAGGAGACCCAGAGGAAGACCCAGGACACGCTGGAGGGACTATGTTTCTCGGCTGGCCTGGGAACGCCTTGGGATTCCCCCAGAGGAGCTGCTCCAAGTGGCTGGGGAGAGGGAAGTCTGGGCCTCCCTACTTAGGCTGCTACCCCCGCGACCCGACCCCGGATAAGCGGACGAAAATGGATGGATGGATGGATGTTATTGATGGTTTCCAGTTGATGACTGTTGCTGGTGAACTTGCTCAGGATACCGTTTTCAAAATTGTTAATGTTTTAAGTGTTTATTGTTAACTTTTTATATGATTTTATACTATTTACCTTTTTTTACATTTGTTTTGGGGATGTCTCCATCTCCATCTTCTTAAAAAGAAAACGTTGATCCTACATTCACATTATCATCAAGGGACAGCAGAGGAAGGAGGTTTCCACCCCACAGGGGATCTGTCCCTGTGGACAAAGGGTCTGTACTGTACACAGAAACACACTGACTCCAGGAGGGAGGTGTTATTATCATGCTGTGCAATCCAAGTAGCTCACATGGGGGCTGTAACTCTGTTTATAGGTAAAGTATTTAGGTGAGGCCTACTCTGTTTTCCATCCTAATAATCAGACTTTGATATGTCTGTCAATGAGAGGTGTAGAAAATAAGCCTTGGTGATCTTTTCTTTGCAATGACCTAGGAAGGATCATGTCCTCAACTCACAGACAGAGTATTGTAACTTGAACATAGATTTCTAGTCTCAGTCGGTTCTTGTCCTCTGTTATATTTAAGCTGATGCCAGTGATTTCACTTTGTTACCAATAAACTCCTAAGCTCCACACACTTCTTGTGGCCACAGCCTTCTGGTAACCAGCTCTGATGGTTACATCTCCTTAGTAGTTGTGGTTTTGTCCCGGGTGTTGTGTTCATGTCTGTGTTCCCTGAGCCTTTGTTTCTATCTCTGTTGGGTTTGTGTTTCTTTGGTGGCTAGCCCCATCTTGTGTCATGTTTATGTCCTGCATCTTCAGTCTCTGTCTCTGGCCTCTGTGATCACTCACAGGTGCCTTCACTTTATTCTTATTGGTGTTTCCTGTATATAAGTCTGTGTCTCTGTGTTAGTCTTTGTCCTGGCATTGTGTACTGTTCACCGGTGATGTCCTGTCGATTCTGTGAGTACCTCCTGTTCATACTTGTTTGTTTTTGCCGCCCCGTCAGCTCTTTTGTTTTGTTAATAAATTATATTATATATATCATGAGTCCTCGCCTGCTTGCTTGCACAACTGGGTTCACCAGCACCAGTTGTGACATCTTTAAGTTTATCTTCTACAAGTTGGGTTTTCCAATCTCCCTATATACGTTATATTAGGGCCAGAAAGATGGCAAGTGTTTTCCCATAATGTTAAGTTCCCAGATTAAAGATAATTCAAGTTTATTTTAAATTTTATGTTTTTTATTTCTTTTTGCACATGTTTTAAACGTTCTTTCTCGCCATACTTTCTAGCCACGTTGGGATAATTAATAACAGCCCTTAAAGTCATTGTTGTGCAAAAAGGCTACAAACATCTATCAGTATATTTGTGATACAATTTTCATTCTATTAAAAAAAAACTGAAAACATAACTTACCGATATTGCTGCAGCAAGATTGTGCAGCGTTGTTTCCAAGTCTGGTAAGTTTTGATCCAACCCACACATCTGAAACTGTGAGCACTGCACCCGAGCAGTGAGGAAGAAAACAGTGCCGCCATTGAGTATCTCTGTCACTCTGAGTCAGCTACATGTATAAATAAACTTGGCAAGCCAGCTTCACGTTTTAACAGACTTGTGTAATCATAAACTTTTACACACCTACACTGAATGAATGAATACACCAGTGGTGTCCGATCTAAGACTCGGAGAGTCACTGTCCTGTATGATTTGAATGTTTCCTTTGTTAAAATCCACCTGACTGGAATGAAAGGACGATCAATAACAGGACTTGAGGACATGCTGAAGATAAAATTCACCCGTTGAAACATATTAGTGTGATCAGCAAAATTATATTAGCCATTATTATATTAGTCCATCCATTATCTTTATCCGCTTCTTCATTAATACTAATTATTTTGCACTCATCCATCTGATTAGGGTTATGGAAAAATCTATCCATCCATTTTCTTTACACGCTTCTCCTTTCTAGGTCACTGGGTGCTGGTACCTACCTCCAACAGTCACTGCACAAAAGGTGGGCTACACCCTGGACAGGTCTCCAGTTCACCATTGGGACACAAACCTGTAGAGACAAACAAGACACACAACCATTCATACTCTCGCTCACACCCAGAGGCAATTTAGAGTTAGGAGGTTGAAGAGGTCATCAGATGTTCAGCATCTTATCCAGGACCCAGTGGCATACCTTACCTTGTCTACAAGTGCTACCCAGAGCTTCAACAGCACCAGTGGAAGATCCTAAAGGTGACTTGGCGTAGAGGAAAAGTCACCAACTAGAGTAGGTGTGCAGAGGAAGTCTGGATTCCCAAAGAGGAAAACTCAAAAAGCCAATTGGACAATCTTGCAGTTGAGCATGGAAAGGAAGGTGTTTTTCAGCCTCTTCTTCCAATGACTGATCGTTTCTCCTCAGAATACTTCCACTGAACCCTCAGCGCAAGAGGGTGGAATTCTTGAGAAGAGTGGACTGAGATAGCTAAGCTAACACAAGGAAGCTTACAAAGTACCAGGAACTAGTGGAGGAGTATAGGGACAGGGGCTGGAGGACATTGTACTAGCCCAGAAGTAAGATGCAGAGGCTTCACAGGTTGTTCTTTCTGCAAAGTTCTCAGCCGTTGGGGTGTTGTTTGGGGGAGTGGTGACGCAGAGGTTAGAGAAGATGTGCCTGTGATCGGAAAGTCGCAAGTTCAACTCCCGGCATTGTCAACATCAAAATGTGGGTGGAAAAGGTGAAACATACACACCTGCCTCTACCCTCATTTGCCCCACCCTGGGCCCCTGAGCAAGGCCCTTAATTCCATACCACACCAATTTTATTTATAGAGCACTTAAAACAGCAACAAGCCCAACCAAAGTGCTGTACAAACAGAAAAAAAACAGGTCCCCACCATTTGCTCCCAAAAACAGGTCTCTCTTGAAAAGGTCTCGAGACTACCTGTATAAATAAAGGGTAAATTGAATGAAATGTTACAGGGGCAGCCGATAAGATAGCCATCCAGATCACTAGTGATGCTGCAGAGAAAGTCACAAGGCGGCTTTGGGAGAAGGCTGATCCATGGATTGCTATTGGGGTGCATGTTGGGGTCTGGTCATCCCCAGCTGGGTCGCCTGGGTGAAGGTGTCTGATGTTGTGAGACCCGAAACACCTTTTGACTCCAGGGTACCTCACTGATGATACATCCTGGTACAGCCTAGAGATGTTTCTTACATAGCAGCATAAGGTGGCACCGTTACAATATATTAGCTGTTAAGATAGCAAACTATTTTCCATTTCCTGTTGTTGACAGCAAATATGACAGTTCTTATCTGACATCATTTTTCCTATTTGGTCCACATGAACTACACTTAATCTGTTTAATGTTTTTATTATTGTTATTATAATGTATTATTAGTACTAGTTACTATTTTGTGGACACATTTAAACAGCTTTTCAGAACAACTCACTGTGAACAGAATGTTTTTGCAGACCTTTCATTTCTGTATCAATACAACAGACACATTGTCTTCCTCTTGTCCTTTGTTGTCATGTAGCCAGGAATAACTGTACATGCACTTAAATTAATGTTTAACTAACATGTCCACCACACTGAAACATTAGACAGATTTTAGTGATTCATTAATGTTCAGACAGAATCTCTTCAAAACAATGTTTTGTCATTTCACTATGCCAGGCCATGTCTTGTTCAGGTTATGACAGAACCACAGAAAAAATCTGAAGCTGTCGCTTTGGCACATGAGGGAAGACATTTAGCATACATGGTTTTTTCCTGCACTCTCTGAACATCTATTACGGCATTAAAACTGGACATAAAATCATAAGATTTGGGGGATATATGTCAAACTCAAATTAATCATAAACTGAATGTGAAATTGTGGCATAAAAGCCTGTTGTAAGGCTCGGTATGCCCAGCAGGGGGTAGAAAAACCAAACCAATGTTTCCATTTAAGACCTGTTCAGATGCTTTTTCCTTTTTTTTTGTCAGCAACTTAAACTTTTCTCTGCTCATATTTGTTGTCAAGTAACACAATGTTTAATCAAGCTTTATATATATA